>LR824601.2:20015000-20162500 GCA_902829305.4 Spodoptera exigua | reverse complement strand
GTGTTTGGGTTCGTTGGAGAGGGCTCCGAGAGACCTATCCGGTGAGAGGCTGAGATCGACTCTATCTAGAGTCGAAAAATTATTGACGCTTTTTTCCAAAACTTTAGTCAAAGTAAGGATCCTGCAGGCTTCTGGACACCAGACCAGTGTCTGGTTACTAGTTTTTAATTTATTTTGTGTCGTACACCGTCCCTCCTATTGGGGACGTTAAGCTAGCTACCTAAATTAAAATTATTTTTATATTTTTGTGTTTACCTTGCTTTATAGACCGTCGTCCCTCCTATTGGGGACGTCAAATTACTTTAATATCTAATTTTAATTACTATTTATTATCCCTTTTATTGTAGACCGTCCCCCCTATTGGGGACGTTAAGCTAGTAAATAAGCTAAATTATTTTGTATTTTGTGTTTTGTGCCGTAGACCGTCCTTCATATTGGGGACGTTAAGATTCTAATATTTAATTTATATATATAAAATTTTCATTTATTATTTTATTAATTTATTTTTTGTCTGACCGTCACCCCTATTGGTGACGTGTATTAATTATTCAATTGTGTTAGCTAGGTTAAGTGTAATAATTAGTAAACATGTCCCCGCCTCTCGGGAAGAACGTCAAAAGCATAACGGTCGCACACACGGAGCGAAAGGAAGACAAGAAACCGCGCGAGGCCATCGCCCAACAATTGCCACAGCACAGTGCCCGCCCGACAGAGAGCCCAACTGCCCGAGCAAATAGATTATTCCAGGCCGCAAAGGCCCAGCTGGAGTCGTCGGGGAACTTGAAGTCGACCATCAAGGAGGGCGTTCTGGACAGTCTGTCAGGACTGTACGGGACAGTCCTCCAGGTGGACGAGCGCCTTCGTTCCCTGGAGCTCCAGCTGGAGCAGTTGCGGTCCGAAAAAGAAAAAGAGCTCAGAAAATCAGTGGAAGAAAAGGATAGAGTAATAGAGGAGCTGGCTCGGGGCATGCATAAGGACATTGGGGTAAAAATCGGGGAGCTCGTCACCAACACTGAAACAATAAGAAAATGATAAATCACGACATTATGAACCGGTTTGACGAGTATCCCCCGGGTAGGGCGCTGTGCGGGAACATTAAAAAACTAGAGGGCCTAATGGAAGAAATGAAGGAAGTAAGGAAGACGAGTGAACGGACTAGTAAAAAAGTGGAGGAAAGTGCAAAAGTGACGGAAAACATGGGAAGGATGACAGAAGATGTATGCAAGGTGATAAAAGAGACAGGTATGAAAGTCGAGGCGGTCGGGGTGCAGGTTGGGGAGGTCGGGGAGGGGGTGAGGAAAAATGGAGAAACCGTAAGGGAGACCGGGAAAGCCATGGAGGCCCTCAAGGCCCCGGTGGCTACGTACGCCGAGACATTGAGGGCCCCAAAACCCAAGACCCAGCCCCTCCCTTGCCGCCCGGGCCACGCCCTGATCGTATCCTCATGTACGGAGACGGATACGAGTGAGAACGTGATAGGTAAAGTCAGGGAGGCCCTCGACGCGCGTAGGTCGGGGATGCAGATCGAAAGGGTAAGGAAAGTTAGAGATGGTAAGGATAGTGATCTCCTGCGGTAATAAGGAAGACTTAAAGAAAACCGAGGACCAGCTGAAGAACACCGACGGCCTCAAGTTCGAGCCTGCTGCGAGCCGGGACCCGAGAGTGGTGATAAGGAACGTGTTCAGCTACAACTCTGAAAGGACATTGTGGAGTCCCTCAAGGTCCAAAATAAGAGATTGTGGCTGGACATGGATCCGAGCCACTTTAGGGTCAAAGAGGCTTACCGCAAGGAAAGCGCGAAATCCGCATCAGGCCCATGTAATCCTACAGGTCTCCCCTCAGGTATGGCGCAGGCTGACTGAGGCGGAGAGGATATACATTGACATCCAGGGCCTGACCGCCGAGGACCAGTCGCCACTGGTGCAGTGTACTCGCTGTCTGGGGTACGGCCACGGTCGCAAGTTCTGTAGGGAGAAGGTGGACCTCTGCGGCCATTGCGGGGGGGAGCACGACCGTGCGGAGTGTCCTTCCCGCGGTGGGGGGGTCCCCGTCTGTCGGAATTGCGACCGGGCCGGGCGACGGGGAGCGGGACATAACGCGTTCAGTGGCGACTGCCCCGTTCGACAAAATGGGACGCGATAGCGCGTGCCTCGGTGAGCTATTGCTAAGGGCGCCGCAGCAGATCAAGTGTGTGAGGGAAACTTTGTGGTATACCAGGCCAATCTCCAGCGTGGACGCTTGGCGACTCAGGAGTTAGTCATGTCTTCTCACAGGGGCAGTGTTGGGGTCGCCCTTGTCCAGGAGCCTTACGTCGGCGCGGAGGGGCGGGTCGGCAGCTTCCGTGGCGTCAGGGTGATACAGAGGGAGGCTGCGAGGACCAAGCCCGTCAAGGCGGCAGTTATGGTCTTCGGTGTCGATCTGGAGGTTCATGTGAACCCTCAGATCGTCACTGAGAATATTGTGGCTGTCGTTCTGAAGGCGGGCGACTGGACCATGGCGGCTATCTCTGTGTACCTTGAGGGCACGGAGGACATCGAGCCGTACCTCGCGCAATTGCGTGACTTCATGGGTCGGGTCGGCACCAACAGGATCATTGTGGGAGGTGATTGGAATGCATGGAGTCCGTGGTGGGGGAGCGTCGAGGAGGACACCAGAGGGGAGACCTTGAGGGGGTTCTTTGACGACCTGGAGCTGCACGTGTTGAACACAGGAGTCGTCCCCACCTTCGATACAATCCGTGGAGGCAGGAGGTACACGAGTCACGTCGACGTTACCGTCTGCACCCACGGATTGTTGAGAAGCGTCCGAGAGTGGAAAGTGGACGACTCCGTGACTAGTTCAGATCACAGGGCGATACGTGTGGTTCTGGGTCTCAGGGTGCCCCCTCGGGGAGGTACCCGGTGGACTACTCGACGCTTCAACACCCGGAAGGCTGAATGGGGTCGTTTCACCGAGGAAATGCGTAGTAGGATGACAACCCGGGGACTAAACCTGGAGCGAATTAATAACATAAACAACAAGACTGAATTAGAGGGGGTGGTTAAAGATTTCATTGAATGTGTGGGCGAGGCGTGCGAGGAAACAATTCCGCCCACAAACCACCCAAAACAGAACAAACGCTTTCCTTGGTGGAACGACGAATTGGAAGGGATGCGTCGCGACGTGAACACGAAACGCCGTAGAATCCGGTGTGCCGCGCCGCGGCGCAGACAGCATGTTGTGGGACGACTACCTGGGCGCCAAGGCAGACTACGAGAGGAGGGTTGTCGTTGCCCAAACGGAGAGCTGGAAGGAGTTTTGCTCGAAGCAGGAGAGGGAATCAATGTGGGATGGGATCTACCGGGTGCTGAGAAGAACGTCAGGTCATCAAGAGGACCAGCTACTCGTCGAGGATGGAGTTGTGCAGAGCCCGGATCAATCCGTCGCGCTGCTGGCCGGGACGTTCTTTGCCGATGACGATCACGGTGTGGATCATGAGATCCACACCGTCATCAGAGACAAGGCGGACCTGGTCAGCATGCGCCTTCCGGGAGAAAACGGACGACCCCACCGATCACCAAGGGGGAGCTGCTCCGGACTCTGCGCAGCGCCAATCCCAAAAAGGCACCGGGTCCGGATGGCTTCACCAGCGATATATGTTGCACTGCAATATATGCAGAGGTGGAGCTGTTTTTAGCCATCCTGAACCGGTGTCTTGACCTGGCGTGTTTCCCAGCGCCGTGGAAGGAGGCTGCTGTCGTGGTGCTAAGGAAACCGGCGCGACCAGACTACGCGCGCGCAAAGTCGTACCGACCTATTGGACTACTGTCCACCTTGGGCAAGCTACTGGAAAAAATTATATGCCGAAGGTTAAGATGGCACGTCTTGCCCAAGTCCAATGCGAGGCAGTACGGCTTCACACCGCAGCGCAGCACGGAGGACGCGCTGTATGACCTGACGCAGCACGTCAGGAGCATCCTCCACAGGAAGGAGACCGCCCTATTGGTTTCCCTCGACATCGAGGGGGCATTCGATAACGCATGGTGGCCGGCTATAAAGTGCAGAATGATAGAGAAAGGCATCCCCGTTAATTTGAGGCGTCTTGTCGAGGACTACTTTCGGGATCGGAGCGTGGTGGTACATTATGGCGGGAAGGAACAGTGCGGAAGCCGCAGACAAAAGGATGCGTGCAGGGCTCCATCGGTGGACCTCTCTTCTGGAACATGCTGCTGGACCCCCTCCTGGACACCTTGGATGGGCTGGGCGCGTACGTGCAGGCGTTCGCGGACGATATCATTCTGGTGTTCTCCGGACAAACGGCGCTCGAAATCCAGCGGGAAGCCAACGCCGCTTTGGCCCGTGTGCGGCGACTGGGGGTGTCCACGAATAAGCTTCGCTTTTCCGCCGAAAAAAACCCAGGCCGATGGTAGTCACGCGAAAGCTTAAGTATGACACTCCGGTCGTGCAGATGGGCGGCGTTGACATCTCGATGGTGACTGAGCTCAAGATCCTCGGAGTCATCGTCGACAGTAAACTAACATTTAATCAACACGTTGCCTATGTCTGTCGTAAGGCAACAAACTTGTATAGGAAACTGTCGACGATGGGCTCGGGTGGAATGGGCTTGTGCCCGGAGATCATCAGAACGATATATTTTGCCGTGGTCGAACCCACTATACTGTACGGCGCGAGCTCCTGGGCGAAGGCCGCCGAGAAGATCTCTGTGCAGAAGATCTTCGCTACCGTCCAAAGGGGTTTTGCACAGAAGATCGCCAAGTCGCATCGGACGGTGTCGCTCCACGCGGCGCTCACGCTGTCGGGTCTCCTCCCGCTAGACCTTCGAGTCTGGGAGGTGGCGCGACTGTATGAGTGCAAAGGGGTCGCCCGATTGATGAGCTGGAATCCCGCGAACTGGAGGAGCGTGAGGCCTTTATCAAGGCCCCTCATCCCGCCCAGTGAGCCGGATGTTGATTATCGGTGTCTGGAGGATATGCTCCCCGAAACTGTTGCTCGGCTGCAGCTCCCCGCTCATCTGATTTACACTGACGGTAGTAGATCGGTGGACGGGGTCGGGGCAGCGTACTCCTACTGGCGGGATGGGACCGAGATTCGGACCAAGAGGATGAGGCTGGAGTCGATGTGCACCGTCTTTCAGGCCGAGCTGCTCGCGATAGCCAGGGCTACAGACCTGGTTGTCCGGGGTGGCTTCGGGTGCGCGGCGGTGCTCAGCGACTCCCGTTCCTCGCTGGACTTGATCCGGAACTCGGAAACGCACCACCCTCTCGCTACCCATATTCGAAAGAATATTAGGGAGTTGGAAGGAGAGGTAAAATCCTCCAGTTCTTTTTGGGTGAAGGCTCACGTCGGGATCCCCGGCAACGAGCGCGCCGACGAGTTGGCGAGGCTAGCGGCGGCTCAGTCCAGGGTCGCCCCGGCCTACGACAGGTGTCCAGTATCATACGTCAAAAGACGTATCAGGGAGGGAGCGGTTCATCGCTGGAAGCGAGAGGTACACCGGCGGAGCGACGGCTGAAGTCACCCGCATGTTCTTCCCCGATGTATCACGCGCTTACAAGGTCTTGAGGTGCCTCGACAGGACATCGATTTGGGCACAGTTACTGACAGGACATGGTGGCTTCGCAGCGTATCTCCACAAATTTAAATTAAAAGATAGTCCGGCCTGTGTGTGCGACCCCGAGGTACCGGAGACAATCCAACACCTTCTGTTAGAATGCCCGAGGCATGACCGTGACAGGTACGACCTGGAAGTAAGCACAGGAATAAAACTTAATGAAAATACAGTTGCCGAATTAATGGCCCACAAAGACTCCAGGCCGTATCTGAAACGGTACTGCTCAAAATCGCAAAGATTGCAATTGACAGAAACAGAACTAGATAATCTCGTTCTGTTTCTGCCAATTGCGATCCCCATAGATCTCCGGTACTCTCTAAAATTGTAAATGCCGTCGGCAAGAGCTGATATGTAAAAGACTAATGAAATGTCATAGAAATAATACTAAGGTAACATTTAACGAAACGTGAAATATTGATATAAGTTTAGTAATAAGAAAATTATATACTAATATTATAAGAGAAATGAGGGAAAAGAGCGACCCTAAAAAATAATACTGACACAAAGCCGCAAAAAATGCAAAGCGGTAAAAAAAAGACGAATAAAAAACAAAACAGCACTAAAAAAAAGATTCTTGCCATGCAAGAAGGATGAGACGGCAATTAATAAAAAAAAAAAAAAAAAAAAACCTAACCTAACCTAACCTAACCTAACCTAACCTAACCTAACCTAACCTAACCTTTTTTTTTTTTTTTTTTTTTACGGGGGGAAATCCTCATGGACTTCCTCCGCCTGGGGAGAGGCGGAGGGGCGTGCCGGACTCTTACCGGCTAAAACCACCCCGGTGTCTTCTCGCACGTGCGCGCGGGGCCGCGGGAATCCACATTCTTCCGCAGCCCCACACTAGTGCTGGCCCGGTCTCGTCCGGGCCTCGTCTCTAGCACGGGGTAGTGAGGTGTTCGACTACCCCGTGCATCCTCTTAGAGGCGCGCGTAGACACCGCGCGCGCCTTCGCCTCGGGTCCATCGGTTAGAGGGCGGGGACTTCCCCAAGTCCGTCGCCCCTGGACCCATTCATGGGGGGCGGAAGAGGGCGTTATCCGCCCTTCTTCTGCGCCCCGGTGCGTCTTCTGCGGCCTGGGAAGGGAGTGGAGATCTCCCTCTCCCGTTCCGCAGCTTCCTTCTTGCGCGACATCACGTCCTCGCAGAAGGACACCACCGCGTCCCACGACTCTGCGCTACCGACCATACTACGAACCCACGGCCGGCAGCGACAGATCGCCTCCTACTTCTGATGTGAGGGCACGGCGCTGCTCCTCCCAAGCCACACACTCGGCGAGCGTGTGTTGCGCCGTGTCCTCCCCACAATGGACGCAGTGGTGGCACCGAGCGTCCGGCTCCCTGTCTATGCGAAACAGGTTACTTGCCGAAGCAACCGTGCCCCGACAATACCTGTGTCACCCTGAACGACAGGGAGCCATGCCTTCTCCCGAGCCAGTCGTCGAGTACTGGCCGGATCGCCTCGACGGTAGCGAGGCCGGCTGTAGGGCGCAGAAGCCTCTGCCGCCATTCCGCCACCAGGACCTGACGGAGCTCCTCTCGGCGCCGCGCGATCTGCCGCTGCACCGGTCTCGAGCCCCGTGCCCGCTCTTCCTCGCGCCATCGATATAATGACGCGAGTACTTTCGCCTCTAGGTCCCAGGGCGGGGATCCGGCCAGGACGCAAGCCGCCTCGTAGGAGATCGTGCGATACCCGCGGACGACTCTGACGGCCATCGCCCTCTGCGGCTTCCGCAGAATGGCGAGAGTACTGGCCGTCATGTCGAGCGCCCACACAGGGGGCCCCATACAGGGCCATGGATCGCACGATTCCCACGTACAACCGCCTACAGGCGGCGCTCGGGCCCCCCAAGTTGGGAAGCAACGTTTGAAAGCGCGCCTGCTGCACCCATCAGCTTGGGCGCCAGCCGCCGGAAGTGGGGACCGAATTCCCAACGGCTGTCGAGCACCAATCCCAGGTACTTCATGGTGGACTCGACAGCTATCCGGGTCCCACTGACCACGATGTGTGATCCCGGCGCCGGCGCGCGTCGGGGGCCATGAAACACCATGGCCTCCGACTTGTTCAGGGCCACCTCCAGGCCCAGGCGCCGGATGCGGTTCACCACCTGTGACACCGCAGCCGTGGCTATCAACGTCGCTTCCCTGTGCGAGCTCCCCCGGGCAGTGACAAGCGTGTTCGTCCGCGTAACACGTCAAGTCGGCGCCCGACGGGAGTTCGCCTCTCAGCACCCAGTCGTATCCGATGTTCCACAGGAGCGGTCCCAGGACCGATCCTGTGGACACCGCACGACGTGAGGCGCCGACCGGCACCGTCACGTCCCCGATAGGTGACGCATCTACCTTCCAGGTAAGCCCCTACTGTACGGCGGAGGTAGGGAGGCACACGGTGGTAATGCAGCGGCCTCCCGAATACAACTCCAGGGCAGGGTATTGAAGGCGTTGGAGATATCCAAGGACACCGCCAGCACCACCACCCACCCCGGGACACCGTTTCCTCCGCCAGGGTCCTCACGCGCATGATAGCATCTATGGTGGAGGCGCCCCCGACGAAACCCAAACTGTTATCGTCTAGGTTCGGCCCCTCCCTGCACAAGTGGCTGACGAGGCGATCTGCGATAATACGCTCAAAAAGTTTGCCCGCCTCGTCTAGCAACACTATGGGGCCGATACGCGGACGGCGAGTCCGCGGGGCGCCCCTCCTTCCTGAGCAGGACCAGCCTCCCCTCCTTCCACACACTGGGAAACTGGCCCCGCTCGAGACATGCCGTGAAGAGCCCCCTCAGCTGGGGCTCTAGCTCCTTCAGAGCTAAGACGAGAGCTCGACCAGGAACTCCGTCGGGTCCGGGCGCTGTGTTCTTGGCCCGGAGTCGCGACACGGCCGCTCTCGTCTCTGCTTGCGTCACCTCGGGAACATCGGTGCTCTCCTCTTCTGGAGAGTCTGTGGCTGAGGGCGAAGCCATCGCCGGGGGAACGTGTCCCGCACGCTCAGGGAAGAGGGCCGACCACTACCGCCTCTAGCAACTGGGGTTGCATCGTCTGGGTAAGTGGAGGCGCCCAGGCCCGCAGCTTGCCCCGTGCCCAACGGTAGGGGCGCCCCCACGGATCCCGATCCAGGGACCCCAGTAGCTCTTCCCTGGCACGCGTCTTTGAGGTCGCCGATGGCCAGCCACAGAGTCTCCTTGGACGCGCGGTACACCTCATACAGCGCGTCCTCCTCGGCGGGATCCCGTCGACGTCGCCTCCGGTATCGAGTGTACTGGCGGCGAACCGCAACGCACTCGACGCGCAGCCGCGCGATCTCTGCGGTCCACCAGTACACCTGGCGCCTTGCGGACTGTTGGCGGACGCGGGGCATGGACGCGTCGCAGATCTGCGTCATCGCCCCGCGAAACCACAGCGCCACCCGCCTCGACGTCGACGGGTTCGTTCGTCGCCGACTCCCAGGTCCAGGACTGGACTAAGGCAGCTTCCTCGAGTAGCTCCTTGTCAATGCGCTTAAGCGCCCAACGCGGGCCGTCGTTAATCGGGGTTGTTGGATGGCGGCCGCTCGCGGTCTGGGCGGAGACGTCGAACCGGATATACCGATGGTCCGACAACGTCTCCACCTCCACGGCGACACGCCAGTCGCGGACTCGGCTGGCGACAGAGGGGCTAGCGAACGAGACGTCCACTATCGAACCGCCCCGCTGCCGCACGCACGTAAATTCCGAACCCCCGATTTAAGACGACCAGACCGGTCGTCACCGCCCACTCTTCCAGCACCTCGCCCCGAGGGTCAGTGATCGGAGATCCCCACGCCGATGACTTGGCGTTGAGATCCCCGAGCACCAGAAACGGGACGAGGATGATGGCGGCTTACGACGGCGCCCAACTCGACAAGGAAACCCTCAAAGTCGGCGAGACTCTTGTTGGGGGAGAAATACGCCCCCACAACGACGATACCGCCCGAGACCGCAGCAACCCAGCCGCGGCCCCGAGACGGGTCGATCAGAGTCTCGCCAAATAATGGCCACCAAACCGTCAGCGCACCCCAACCAGTTGTCACGGGCGGGGATGAAATACGGTTCGGCGACCACAGCCACGTTGATCGACCACTCTGCCATGCTCTGGAGTAGGAGATCCTGAGCTCTGGCACAGTGGTTGATGTTGCCCTGGAGGAAATGGAGTTTGTGCCATTATTGACATTCCATTCCCTCGGCAACGGTCCTGGGCCGGGAGTCGGCCGCGGAGCTACTAGCCTGCGGGGGGGTCGAGATCTCCCCGGCAGGCTGAGTGCCCCTCTTCTTTTTCTTTTTGGCCTTGGTCTTGCTGGCAGGCGCACCACAGGCCCCTCCGCCCACTTTGTGTCCCGCTGGCTTCCCCGCAGCCGAACACAAGCTGCAGTTGAGCACCGCGGAACACTGGGCCGCCTTGTGGCCAGGCTGACCGCAGCGGTAGCAAAGGTCGCTGCGGTCAACCTCGGCGGTGCACTTCGCCCGGACGTGCCCCTTTTCCAGGCACCGGAAGCACCGCAAAGCCCGGGGCTGCAGGAGTTTGACCCTTGCTGCAACCCAGCCCACCAGCAATCTGCCACTATCGGCGATCTTCTTCGCCGACGCTACAGGGCACCGAACCCAGACTACGCCGAGTCCGGTAGCGTCGGCGCGTATGTCGCCGGCCCGCACCTTGTCCGGTGGACACTCACCGCTTCGGGCAACGGCCGCCACCACCTCTTCAGAGGTCACGGAATCATCCAGGCCAGCGATCCGCACCTCTGCAGTTTTCATTGGCCTGGAGACCCGGACATCCTCAGGGTTGAGGACCTCCCTCAGTTTGGCGGCCAGAGCGTCCGCCTTTTCGGCACTGCCGCTCGCAGCACCGGCCACCTCAAACAGCCGCGCACCCGTGGCAGCTTGCCTGAGGGCGACGGACTGAAGGCCAAGATCCGACAGTTTGATCCTGGCCTTGGCCTCGGCGATGACCGACGCGTACGTTACGCCGCGCTCCGCCGCTCCTGGCTGTAGCGTGAGCGTCACAGCTTCGGAACGCGGAGCATGCAGCGTCGGTCCTTTGCGACCACCTTTGGCAGTCCGCCGCGCAGACTGAGCAACCGCCTTTGCAGTTCGGCCGGGGGCGCGTGCTGCTGCTGAGGCCGCCTTAGCGGCTTTGCGGGCCTTCTTGCGGCCCACGACTGTCGCCCAGGTCTCACCCTTAGACCGGCAGTCGTGGGCTGATCGCTCGGGGGAGTTCCCTCCGCGGGCTTTTTAGCACCCTCCGCGGGCTTCCCCTTGCGAGGCGCAGGTCTCGGCGGCTCCTCAGTCCTCCGCCGCGCATCGGCGGCTAGAGGCGGACGGATGATTTCCGCAGGGAGGCGCCGAGAAATTGCCCTCAATACGAGCGTTCATCATGCTCCCGCACTGGAGCAAGCAGAGTCGGACAATGCGCTCGACCTCGTCATCGGTACGAGCGCTTGCCGGTCTCGGTGCGGGAGCCGGGGGTCACCACGGGTGCGGCATCGGTGGACGTGCGTCGCTGCTGCTGCTCGCTCAGCGCAGCGACTTGCCGCCGGAGGTCCTCCAAATCATTACGGAGGCGGCCGTTCTCCTCCTGCAACTTCGCGACCTCGTCTGAGGCCGTCCTGTTGAGGAGGGTGCCAACCGCCTCCTTGATGTCCGCGGCAGCCTCCTTCAGACCGCGGGTGAACGTGCCCTTTAGGCTGCCAGATTTGGTGGCAACCTTCAGGACCAAGTCCACCCCGTCCAAGGCCAGCTGACTCAAGGCCACCGCGGATGGCTCCCCCTCTGCCGCTAGAGCAGCGCGTCGCTCGCGTGCACGTCGGGCCATCTCCGACACTTCGTCGGCCGCGATGGCTTTGCGCTGCTCCCTCCTGGTGGCATTGAGCTCCGCCTTGGAGCTCCCAAGCGAGGCACAGCTCTCGCCACCAGGGTCCTCCGTGGTGACCCCCATGTCGCTTTCTGCTTCGCTGGCCGCCGGGGTATTGGAACGCACGAACCTACCTTGTGCGTCCCTTCGCGGCCGTGAGACACTCGCACCCCTCGCCTGCCGACCTCTCCTGGCAGTCGGCAATTTCGGGGCCAGTAGGCCTTCCTCTTCTGAGGACACATCCAGCGATCCACCTCCCACGAGAGCAGGGTTGCGTGGACGTTTCCTTGCGGAGGATAATTTTTCATTTCCAGTAACATTATCAGCAACAGGGGCCTGGTCACCTACCCCTGCGCTTCCTTCGGTAACCAATTTATCACTCGCAGGCCCGGGTACCTGCGAGCGCCGGGCGTCAACCGGACCGCACGACAAAACATCATCATTATTAGGCATTATCATTACTTTTTTTACGATGGGTGTTACACACATCGCTTCCCCAAGGCGATGCGGCCGCTCTTTTTTGGGAGGGTATTTGGTCCTCCCGAGGCCGCGGGCGCCTCCGGTGCAGGATATACCGCCCGCTGTTCGGTATTTACAAACTAACTTTTTTTTTGGTATTTTTATAATTTTGTATTGTTTTCTTTTGTTTTCATATTTTTATAATTTTGTATTTGTTTTTTTTTTTTTTTTTTTTTTTTTTTTTCCTAACCTAACCTAAAAACTAGCTAATCCTACCCTCCACCCGGCACCGTGACTCAAAAACCTCGCCACGGATGCCCATAGACCGCGGGTTGAGGAGCAACCCACGGTCTTTCCCACCTCGGTCCCCGCGATGTACACGCTGCGGAGACCCGTAGACCGCGGACTGAAAAACGGCACGCGGTCTACCCCACCTCGCTCCCTACTCGTGCACTCTGCAGCTGCAGAGCGCAGATAGGGAGCCCTCGGGAGCGACTCCTCCGCTCCGGCAGAAATTCGCCACGGACAACAATCTCCTCTTTCCCCGCCCCCCCGCGAAGAGATTATTGTCCGTGCCCAGGGTGCACCGGCCTAGCGACTGCTCTTCCCCCCGGACGTATCCAGAAGGGACCAGCAGCCACCGAGCGCACGAGGAGGTTTCCTGCCCTGCACCCCAACCTAACCTAACCTAACCTAACCTAACCTAACCTAACCTAACCTAACCTAACCTAACCTAACCTAACCTAACCTAACCTAACCTAACCTAACCTAACCTAACCTAACCTAACCTAACCTAACCTAACCTAACCTAACCTAACCTAACCTAACCTAACCTAACCTAACCTAACCTAACCTAACCTAACCTAACCTAACCTAACCTAACCTAACCTAACCTAACCTAACCTAACCTAACCTAACCTAACCTAACCTAACCTAACCTAACCTAACCTAACCTAACCTAACCTAACCTAACCTAACCTAACCTAACCTAACCTAACCTAACCTAACCTAACCTAACCTAACCTAACCTAACCTAACCTAACCTAACCTAACCTAACCTAACCTAACCTAACCTAACCTAACCTAACCTAACCTAACCTAACCTAACCTAACCTAACCTAACCTAACCTAACCGATACGATACTACATATAGAAGTAAGCAAATAAGATTAATTGAACAAAACACGTAGATACTGTTTAGTTGTAAGAAAATTGTATCTAAATATTATAAATAAGAGACATGAGGGAAAAGAGCGACCCTAAAAAAGAATAGTGACACAAAGCCGCAAAAAATACAAAGCGGTAAACAAAAGACAAGTAATAAAAAACTAAACAGCAATAAAAAAGATTCTTGCCACGCAAGAAGGAAAAGACGGCATAGAAAAAAAAAAAAAAAAAAAAAAAAAAAAAACCAAACCCAACCTAACCTAACTTTTTTTTTTTTTTTTTTTTTTTTTTTTTTTTTTTTTTTTTGTTTTTTTGCGGCACTGGGAAAAATGCTATTACGCATACCCTTCCCGTCGGGGGACGGGAGAGGGTTATGTGGGACTCCCCGGTAAAGTCGTTCCCGGTATACCCACTAAAAAACCCAGTGGCACTCCGGCCTCGCCTGAGTGGAGGGGGTCTGGGAATCCATGACGTCCAGTCCCCCACCGGCGACTGCCCGCCTCATGGCAGGCCCCTCAATTCCCCCCTAGGGAGGAGCCTTTATGATGGCCGGAGCACGGGTGATGCGTGCGATGCTGGCGCTTGCGCCCCCGCGCTTGTCGCCCGCTGATCACCCCCTGGAGCAGGTGACGACGGACGTTGTGTACGCCGTCTTCGTCCGCCCCTTCTTCGCTGGCGGAGCGGCGCTGCGAGAGGATCTTCTTCCCGCATGCGCTCCGCCGCCTCCTTCTGTGACATGACGTCCTCACAGAAGGAGGCCACCGCTGCCCATGCCTCCTCACTCCCCAGCATGGATGTTATGACGCTGGGGAGCGAGAGGTCGTTCCCGACCGCTGCCACCAGGGCGCGGCGGGGTTCGTCCCACGATGGGCACACCTCTAAGGTATGCTCTGCAGAGTCCACCGCGGCGCCACAGTGGTGGCATTGTGGCGACTCCTCCCTCCCTATTCGGTGCAGGTACGATCCGAAGCAACCATGCCCGGACAGGACCTGCACCAAGCGAAACGACAGGCAGCCGTGCTGCCGATCGAGCCAGTCGATCAGGACGGGCCCGATGGCGTCCAACGTCCGGCGACCAAACTCTGCGGAGGCGAGTTCCTCAGCCCAGTGCCGAGTGATGGCCTCCCTCACCTCTTCCCGCACATTTTCCCGTTCCCCAAGGGCCGGGGACCGGTTGAGCGCCCTCTGCTCCGCCGTCCAGTCGTACACTCTGGCGAGCACCCATGCCTCGAGCTCCCAAGGAGGGGTACCCGCCAGAGCGCACGCCGCTGCGAAACCCACTGTGCGATATGCCCTCGCCACCCGCTGTGCAATGGCCCTTTGTGGCCTGCGGATGGCGGCGACGTTCTCCCGTCTGCACAGTGAGTCCGCCCAGATAGGTGCCCCGTATAGGGCCATGCTCTTCAGAATGCCGGCGTATAGACGCCGGCACTGGTCGCCAGGTCTCCCGAGGTTAGGGAGGAGCCACGAGAGGGCGCCCGCAGTCCTCAATAGGCGTGTCGATAGCCCACTGAAATGCGCGCTGAAGCGCCACTTGCTATCGAGGACTAGGCCCAGGTACTTCATCTGGGCCTGCACCCCAATGCGGACACCCTCCACGTGAATGTGCGCGTCAGGCGGTTGGCGTTGCCGGGACCCGTGGAAGAACACTGCCTCGGTCTTGTGCAGCGCCACCGTCAGCCCTAGGCGGGAGACCCTCTCTACCACCCTTGAACCACCCGCCGAAGCCAAGCTGGCCGCCTCTCCGAAATTTCTCCCCCGGGCAGTGAGGAGCGTGTCGTCTGCATAGCAGATGACAGACGTGCCACGGGGGAGGTTGCCCCGCAAGAGCCAGTCGAACCCGATGTTCCACAGGAGTGGTCCTAGAACAGAGCCCTGCGGAACACCGGACTCGACGCGGTACCTTCGCAGCTGGCCAGACTTGTCCACCAGAAGGACAGTGCGGTCCCTCAGGTAGTCCGCCAAGAGATCCCGCAAATAAGGAGGCACCCCGTGAAAGCGGAGCGCCTCAAGAATGGTGGAGTGGGGAATGGAGTTGAAGGCGTTGGATATGTCGAATGACACAGCCAACAATCCATCCCCCGCATCCATCGCCTCCCTCGCCTGCCCCTTGAGTCGGGACAGGGCGTCGACAGTCGAGCGTTCAGCTCGAAAGCCGAACTGGGCGTCCGACAGGTCCGGGCCAATTGTGCACAGGTGCTTGTTGATGCGGGCGGCGAGGATCCGCTCGAACATTTTACCGACCTCATCCAGCAAGACGATGGGTCGGTATGCCGATGGGGAATCCACCGGCCGCCCTTCCTTCCGAAGAAGGCACAATTGGCCCTCCTTCCAAGCTTTCGGGAACCTCCCACACGTCAGGCAAGAACTGAACAGGTCCCGAAACCTTTCCCCCATCTGAGACGCGGCAATGGCCACCACCTTTGCGGGGACGCCGTCCGGACCTGGAGCCGTCTTTTTCCCCCGGAGACAGTGAGTCGCCCTCTCGAACTCATCCTCCGTCACTGGAGGGATCTCCTCCTCGGTCGGTGAGAACACACCCTGGGGAGCGCTCATCACTGGTGGAGTGAAGTTGATATCCCTGCGCGGAAACAGGGACTGGACCACCCCATCCAGCAATGTCGGCTCGAGGGTCTCAGACAATGGAGGGCCGTACGGGCGCAGTTTGTTGCGCGCCGCCCTGTACGGCCTCCCAAAGGGATCGGCGTCTAGGCCCTCAGCCATCTCCTCCCTCGCACGATCCTGAGCGGCGCCCATTTGTGCCGTCAGCGACGACTTGGCGTCTTTATAGGCCGCGTAGAGGGCGGTCCTCGTTTTCGACGTCGCGGTTACGCCGCCGCCGGCTCCTGGTATAGGCCCGCCTGGCTGCCACACAGGCGGCCCGCAGCCGTGTCAAGCTCCTCCGACCACCAGTAAACCGCAGCGTCGAGGAGTGCCGTCGGTGGAGACCGAGGGCATGCTAGAATTGCACACCTCGGTCAGGGAGTCCCTCAACTGGACTGCCGTGGCATCCACATCGTGGACGTCGACAGGAGACGACAGCCAGTCTTGGACGAACGCCGCCTCCGCTGCGGCTCCCGGTCCAGGCGGGTGAGCGCCCACCGCGGGAAGTGCTGACCGACACCTCGCGCGCCCTAGGATAGTCCTGGGTGGAGATGTCGAAACCGCACGTATCGGTGGTCGGCCAACGTCTCCAACAGCTCCACCCGCCAGTCCACTACACAAGCCGCCAAAGAAGGGGAGGCGAAAGGCGAGGATCCACGATGGAGCCCCCCTCCCGCCGCACGCAGGTGTGGACTGTGCCTCTGTTTAGGAGGGACAGTCCGGATGAGACGGACCAGGTCTCCACCTCGCGTCCTCGTGCATCGGTGGTCGGGTTGCCCCATGTCACCGACTTGGCGTTGAAGTCGCCTACGACAAGCACCCGCCGCTGCGCCACTCTACCTGCCACCCTGGTGAGACCGTCGAGGTAGTGCTCGAACTCCGAGAGAGGGCGGTTTGGGGAGAAATACACCCCTACGAGGGCTATGTCTCCCCACGCGGCGGCCACGTATCCCGGTCCCCTCTCTAAGAGCGAGAGAGGAGGGGAGTCCGAGGAAGACCGCGTCACCAGTGCAACCGAACCGCTATCGTCACCCAGCCAGCTGCCAGGGACAGAG
Source organism: Spodoptera exigua (assembly GCA_902829305.4). Classification (NCBI taxonomy): domain Eukaryota; kingdom Metazoa; phylum Arthropoda; class Insecta; order Lepidoptera; family Noctuidae; genus Spodoptera; species Spodoptera exigua. Next base: position 20,145,740 of record LR824601.2, on the reverse strand, counting down.
TACGGCTCGGCGACAACCGCCACATCCACCAACCACTCCGCAAGGGTTTGGACCAGCAGGTCCTGGGCCGCTCTGCAGTGGTTGGTGTTTGCCTGTAGAACACGTCGACGATGTCCAGCCATTAGTCGGTGTTCATGGCACTTCCCTCGGAGGCCGGCACTGGAACTGGGGTTTCAGTGACGGCGGCAGCAGTGGCAGGTCGCTGTGGCGCCTGGACTTTGCCCTTCTTTGTGGGTGGGCGGCACTTCCTGCCCGTCATCACATGGTCGGCTGGACGACCATTGGCCGCACACACGACGCAATGCGGAGTAGTTGCCTTGCAGGTGGCCGACCTGTGACCCTCTTTTCCGCAGCGGAAGCAGAGCTCCTTGCGCTCGGCAGATGACGGACAGAGAGCCCGGGTGTGGCCGATGCCGAAGCACTTGAAACAGCGCATCGGCTCGTCCTCAAGCGCTCGGACCCCACCCGAGCTAAGCCCCACTTGCAGGCGACCCTTGGCGAGGACTGCCTTGGCACATGCGATGGGGCACTCCAAACGCATCGTGCCCATACCCCCGCGGCCTGGTCTGATGGTGCGACCCTTGACCAACTCGACGGCGCAGCCTCCCACCTGCCGCAACCGCGGCTACCACCTCTTCTTGCGTGACCGAGTCGTCGAGATCGGTCACCTCGAGTGCCACACATTTGACCGGCCTCACGACCTTGGCCGTGTCCGCGACAGCCTCTCTCAATTTCGAGGCAAAGAGGTCCGCCTTGGTGCCGCCTTGAGCCCCGGAGAACTCAAAGATACGAGCCCCCGTTTGGGTCCTTCGGCACGTGACCCTGCCCGCCCCGAGTTGCGTAGGGTCGACGTTAGTGCGAGCCCGTCGTAGTACGGACTCGTACGTCTCCCCTCGCTCCGTCTGCTTCAGGGGTCAGCGTGACCACTACGGCTGCGGATTTCGGAGGAAGAGGGAGTTTCTTCCTCTTCTCCGCTGCGGCTGCAGGTTTGGCTGCAGGAGGCTTGGGGGCCACTTTCTTCTTCCCCTTCCGCTTCTTCGACACCACCTTCACCCACGGCTGGTTGGAAGGGGTGGTGGAGGGCAGGAGTGGGTCCTCCCTCGGAAGGTCCTGAGGGACCGTCTGGGCAGTCGGGGCGGCCGGGGTGGTCTTCTTCCCCTTACCCTTTCCCTTGCCCTTGGACTCCCGCTGGGCTGGGGCCGTTGAAGGACCCGGTGCGCTAGGGGTCCTCTCGGATACCTTATCCGCCGCGAGTGGAGGGCGAAGCCGCTTCTCCGGAAGTAGCCGGTCCTCTATTCCTGCGAAGCAGGCCCTGGTGAAGGCCCTCTCCTCCATTACGACCTTGCGGATGATTTCCTCAAGGTTGGAGGGGGCGGGCATCGACGCTGGACCTTCCGATGTCCCCTCAGGCCGGGCCATGAGCTCGGCAACGCGCGCGTGCAGCGCCGACACCTCTTTTTGCAGGCGATCCACTTTCGCCTGCAGTTGCCGCGTTTCGTCGGAGGTGGTGCGCTGTGCCAACTCCTTGACGATGCCGAGCAAGCTCGCTGCCCGGCATTTCAGGGCCTTCTGGAAGGTCCCCTTCAAATTGGAGGACTTGGAGGCCACCTCCAGAATCTCCTGCTGATCCTCCAGAGCCATGCGCTCCATTTCCTCTACGGAGTGGTCCGCGTAGAGGACGCTGGAGGCGCCGTAGCCAGCCTTGGCTCTGGTGGTTCTCGCACGTTGTTCGTTGGAAGAGATCCTCTCTTCCAAGTCAGCCTGAATCACCGCCCGCTTTGCAGGCTTCTCCGTTTGGTCCGGAGAGCCTCTGGAGTCCTGCCTAAGGAAGGCCCGCTTTCTTGACTGGCGTGTGGAACCGCAAGTCGTGCCACTCAAAATCGACTCGTTGTCGGAAAAGTCCGACACGATGTCACTACCACGTGCTAGACTCGCCGCAGATGGTGCGCGGCTGGTCTCTGATGCCGAAGCATCCCGGGATTTAGTTTGGCCCTGAGAAGGGCCTTTTGGTTGGCCCTGAGAAGGGCCTTTGGGTTGGCCCTGAGAAGGGCCTTTGGGGAGAAAACGCCCGGAGGCGTCCCTCAGTGGTTGTGGCATTGCCACCAACAATATCGAGAGCTCACGACAACTTAAGCAACCGATTCACAGCGTTCGTTAGCCGCCGGCCTGCCACTCCGTTACGGTGGTCAGGCGCGACGTTGCCCAGGGGTCACTACGAGGAAGTCAACGCTGTGGGGGGACCCCCAACCTAACCTTTTTTTTTTTTTTTTTTTTGCGGCACTGGGAAAAATGCTATTACGCATACCCTTCCCGTCGGGGGACGGGAGAGGGTTATGTGGGACTCCCCGGTAAAGTCGTTCCCGGTATACCCACTAAAAAACCCAGTGGCACTCCGGCCTCGCCTGAGTGGAGGGGGTCTGGGAATCCATGACGTCCAGTCCCCCACCGGCGACTGCCCGCCTCATGGCAGGCCCCTCAATTCCCCCCTAGGGAGGAGCCTTTATGATGGCCGGAGCACGGGTGATGCGTGCGATGCTGGCGCTTGCGCCCCCGCGCTTGTCGCCTGCTGATCACCCCCTGGAGCAGATGAGGACGGACGTAGTACACGCCGTCTTCGTGCGCCCCTTCGTCGTTGGCGGAGCGGCGCTGCGAGAGGGATCTTCTTCCCGCATGCGCTCCGCCGCCTCCTTCTGTGACATGACGTCCTCACAGAAGGAGGCTACCGCTGTCCATGCCTCCTCACTTCCCCAGCATGGATGTTATTACGCTGGGAAGTGAGAGGTCGTCCCCGACCACTGCCACCAAGGCGCGGCGGGGTTCATCCCACGATGGGCACACCTCTAGAGTGTGCTCTGCAGTATCTAACCGCGGCAGCCACAAGTGGTGGCACTTGTGGCGATTCCTCCCTCCCTATTCGGTGCAGGTACGACCCGAAGCAACCATGCCCGGACAGCACCTGCACCAAACGAAACGACAGGCAGCCGTGCTGCCGATCGAGCCAGTCGTTCAGGACGGGCCCGATGGCGTCCAGCGTCCGGCGGCCAAACGCTGCGGAGGCGAGTTCCTCAGCCCAGTGCCGAGTGATGGCCTCCCTCACCTCATTCCCGCACATTTTCCCGTTCCCTGAGCACGGGGACCGGTTGAGCGCCCTCTGCTCTGCCGTCCAGTCGTACACCTCTGGCGAGCACCCAATGCCTCGAGTTCCCAAGGAGGGGTACCCGCCAGAGCGCACGCCGCTGCGAAACCCACTGTGCGATATGCCCTCGCCACCCGCTGTGCAATGGCCCTTTGTGGCCTGCGGATGGCGGCGACGTTCTCCCGTCTGCACAGTGAGTCCGCCCAGATAGGTGCCCCATACAGGGCCATACTCTTGAGAATGCCGGCGTATAGACGCCGGCATTGGTCTCCAGGTCTCCCGAGGTTTAGGGAGGAGCCACGAGAGGGCGCCCGCAGTCCTCAATAAGGCGGTCGACAGCCCACTGAAGTGTGCGCTGAAGCGCCACTTGCTATCGAGGACTAGGCCCAGGTACTTCATCTGGGCCTGCACCCCAATGCGGACACCCTCCACGTGGAATGTGGGCGTCAGGCGGTTGGCGTTGCCGGGACCCGTGGAAGAACACGGCCTCGGTCTTGTGCAGCGCCACCGTCAAACCTAGGCGGGATACCTCTCTCCACCACCTGTGAACCGCCTGCCGAAGGCCAAGCTGGCCGCCTCTCCGAAATTTCTCCCCCGGGCAGTGAGGAGCGTGTCGTCTGCATAGCAGATGACAGACGTGCCACGGGGGAGGTTGCCCCGCAAGAGCCAGTCGAACCCGATGTTCCACAGGAGTGGTCCTAGAACAGAGCCCTGCTGGAACACCGGACTCGACGCGGTACCTTCGCAGCTGGCCAGACTTGTCCACCAGAAGGACAGTGCGGTCCCGCAGGTAGTCCGCCAAGAGTCCCCGCAAATAAGGAGGCACCCCGTGAAAGCGGAGCGCCTCAAGAATGGTGGAGTGGGGAATGGAGTTGAAGGCGTTGGATATGTCGAATGACACAGCCAACAATCCATCCCCCGCATCCATCGCCTCCCTCGCCTGCCCCTTGAGTCGGGACAGGGCGTCGACAGTCGAGCGTTCAGCTCGAAAGCCGAACTGAGCGTCCGACAGGTCCGGGCCAATTGTGCACAAGTGCTTGTTGATGCGGGCGGCGAGGATCCGCTCGAACATTTTACCGACCTCATCCAGCAAGACGATGGGTCGGTATGCCGATGGGGAGTCAACCGGCCGCCCTTCCTTCCGAAGAAGGCACAATTGGCCCTCCTTCCATGGCTTCGGGAACCTCTTACGCGTCAGACACGCACTGAAGAGGTCCCGAAATCTTACCCCCATCTGGGAGGCGGCGATGGCCACCACCTTTGCGGGGACGCCGTCCGGACCTGGAGCCGTCTTTTTCCCCCGGAGACAGTGAGTCGCCCTCTCGAACTCATCCTCCGTCACTGGAGGGATCTCCTCCTCGGTCGGTGAGAACACACCCTGGGGAGCGCTCATCACTGGTGGAGTGAAGTTGATGTCCCTGCGCGGAAACAGGGACTGGACCACCCCATCCAGCAATGTCGGCTCGAGGGTCTCAGACAATGGAGGGCCGTATGGGCGCAGTTTGTTGCGCGCCGCCCTGTACGGCCTCCCAAAGGGATCGGCGTCTAGGCCCTCAGCCATCTCCTCCCTCGCACGATCCTGAGCGGCGCCCATTTGGGCCGTCAGCGTCGACTTGGCGTCTTTATAGGCCGCGTAGAGGCGGTCCTCGTTTTCGAGGTCGCGGTTACGCCGCCGCCGGCTCCTGGTATAGGCCCGCCTGGCTGCCACACATGCGGCCCGCAGCCGTGTCAGCTCCTCCGACCACCAGTAAACCGCACGTCGAGGAGGCCGACGGTGAGACCGGGGCATGCTAGAATTGCACACCTCGGTCAGGGAGTCCCTCAACTGGACTGCCGTGGCATCCACATCGTGTACGTCGACAGGAGACGACAGCCAGTCTTGGACGAACGCCGCCTCCGCTGCGGCCTCCCGGTCCAGGCGGGTGAGCGCCCACCGCGAGAAGTGTGACCGACCACCGCGCGCCCCAGGATAGTCCTGGGTGGAGATGTCAAACCGCACGTATCGGTGGTCGGACAACGTCTCCAAAAGCTCCACCCGCCAGTCCACTACACAAGCCGCCAAAGAAGGGGAGGCAAAGGCGAGATCAACGATGGAGCCCCCCTCCCGCCGCACGCAGGTGTGGACTGTGCCTCTATTTAGGAGAGACAGTCCGGATGAGACGGACCAGGTCTCCACCTCGCGTCCTCGTGCATCGGTGGTCGGGTTGCCCCATGTCACCGACTTGGCGTTGAAGTCGCCCACGATAAGCACCCGCCGCTGCGCCACTCTACCTGCCACTCTGGTGAGACCGTCGAGATAGTGCTCGAACTCCGAGAGAGGGCGGTTTGGGGAGAAATACACCCCTACGAGGGCTATGTCTCCCCACGCGGCGGCCACGTATCCCGGTCCCCTCTCTAAGAGCGAGAGAGGAGGGGAGTCCGAGGAAGACCGCGTCACCAGTGCAACCGAACCGCTATCGTCACCCAGCCAGCTGCCAGGGACAGAGTACGGCTCGGCGACCACCGCCACATCCACCAACCACTCCGCAAGGGTTTGGACCAGCAGGTCCTGGGCCGCTCTGCAGTGGTTGGTGTTTGCCTGTAGAACACGTCGACGATGTCCAGCCATTAGTCGGTGTTCATGGCACTTCCCTCGGAGGCCGGCACTGGAACTGGGGTTTCAGTGACGGCGGCAGCAGTGGCAGGTCGCACCGGCGCCTGGACTTTGCCCTTCTTTATGGGTGGGCGGCACTTCCTGCCCGTCATCACATGGTCGGCTGGACGACCATTGGCCGCACACACGACGCAATGCGGAGCAGTTGCCTTGCAGGTGGCCGACCTGTGCCCCTCTTTTCCGCAGCGGAAGCAGAGCTCCTTGCGCTCGGCAGATGACGGACAGAGAGCCCGGGTGTGGCCGATGCCGAAGCACTTGAAACAGCGCATCGGCTCGTCCTCAAGCGCTCGGACCCCACCCGAGCTAAGCCCCACTGGCAGGCGACCCTTGGCGAGGACCGCCTTGGCACACGCGATGGGGCACTCCAACCGCATCGTGCCCATACCCCCGCGGCCTGGTCTAATGGCGCGGCTCTTGATCGATTCGACGGCGCAGCCCCCCGCCGCCGCAACCGCGGCTACCACCTCTTCATGGGTGACTGTGTCGTCGAGATCAGTCACCTCAAGAGCCACACATTTCACCGGCCTCACGATCTTGGCCGTGTCTGCGACAGCCTCCCTGAGCTTCGCCGCAAAGAGTTCCGCCTTGGTTCCACCTTGAGCCCCGGAGAACTCGAAGATACGAGCCCCCGTTTGGGTCTTCCGGCACGTGACCCTACCCGCCCCGAGTTGTGCGGGGTCTACGTTGGCACGAGCCCGCCGCAACACGGACTCGTACGTCTCCCCTCGCTCTGCTGCCTCTGGGGTCAACGTGACCACTACGGCTGCACTTTTCGGAGGAAGAGGGAGTTTCTTCCTCTTTTCCACTGCGGCTGCAGGCTTGGCTGCAGGGGGCTTGGGGGCCACTTTCTTCTTCCCCTTCCGCTTCCTCGGCACCACCTTTGTCCAAGGCTGGTTGGATGGGGTGGTTGAGGGCAGGAGTGGGTCCTCTCTCGGAAGGTCCTGAGGGACCGTCTGGGCAGTCGGGGCGGCCGGGGTGGTCTTCTTCCCCTTACCCTTTCCCTTGCCCTTGGACTCCCGCTGGACTGGGGCCGTTGATGGACCCGGTGCGCTAGGGGTCCTCTCGGATACCTTATCCGCCGCGAGTGGAGGGCGAAGCCGCTTCTCCGGAAGTAGCCGGTCCTCGATGCCCGCGAAGCAGGCCCTGGTGAATGCCCTCTCCTCCATTACTACCTTGCGGATAATATCCTCAAGGTTCGAGGGGGCGGGCATCAGCGCTGGACCTTCCGATGTCCCCTCGGGCCGGGCCATGAGCTCGGCAACGCGCGCGTGCAACGCCGACACCTCTTTCTGCAGGCGATCCACCTTCGCCTGCAGTTGCCGCGTTTCGTCGGAGGTGGTGCGCTGCGCCAACTCCTTTACGATGCCGAGCAAACTCGCTGCCCGGCATTTCAGGGCCTTCTGAAAGGTCCCTTTCAGATTGGAGGACTTGGAAGCCACCTCCAAGATCTCAAGTTGATCCTCCAGAGCCATGCGCTCCATTTCCTCTACGGAATGGTCCGCGTAGAGGACGCTGGAGGCGCCGTAGCCAGCCTTGGCTCTAGTGACCCCCAACCTAACCTAACCTAACCTAACCTTTTTTTTTTTTTTTTTTTTTTGCGGCACTGGGAAAAATGCTATTACGCATACCCTTCCCGTCGGGGGACGGGAGAGGGTTATGTGGGACTCCCCGGTAAAGTCGTTCCCGGTATACCCACTAAAAAACCCAGTGGCACTCCGGCCTCGCCTGAGTGGAGGGGGTCTGGGAATCCATGTCGTCCAGGCCCCCACCGGCGACTGCCCGCCTCATGGCAGGCCCCTCAATTCCCCCCTAGGGAGGAGCCTTTATGATGGCCGGAGCACGGGTGATGCGTGCGATGCTGGCGCTTGCGCCCCCGCGCTTGTCGCCTGCTGATCACCCCCTGGAGCAGATGAGGACGGACGTAGTACACGCCGTCTTCGTGCGCCCCTTCGTCGTTGGCGGAGCGGCGCTGCGAGAGGGTCTTCTTCCCGCATGCGCTCCGCCGCCTCCTTCTGTGACATGACGTCCTCACAGAAGGAGGCTACCGCTGTCCATGCCTCCTCACTTCCCAGCATGGATGTTATTACGCTGGGAAGTGAGAGGTCGTCCCCGACCACTGCAACCAAGGCGCGGCGGGGTTCATTCCCACGCTGGGCACACCTCTAGAGTGTGCTCTGCGGTATCTAACGTGGCGCCACAATGGTGGCACTGTGGCGATTCCTCCCTCCCTATTCGGTGCAGGTACGACCCGAAGCAACCATGCCCGGACAGCACCTGCACCAAACGAAACGACAGGCAGCCGTGCCGCCGATCGAGCCAGTCGTTCAGGACGGGCCCGATGGCGTCCAGCGTCCGGCGGCCAAACGCTGCGGAGGCGAGTTCCTCAGCCCAGTGCCGAGTGATGGCCTCCCTAACCTCATCCCGCACATTTTCCCGTTCCCTTGAGCACGGGGAACGGTTGAGCGCCCTCTGCTCTGCCGTCCAGTCGTACACCCTGGCGAGCACCCAAGCCTCGAGTTCCCAAGGAGGGGTTCCCGCCAGAGCGCACGCCGCTGCGAAACCCACTGTGCGATATGCCCTCGCCACCCGCTGTGCAATGGCCCTTTGTGGCCTGCGGATGGCAGGCGACGTTCTCCCGTCTGCACAGTGAGTCCGCCCAGATAGGTGCCCCATATAGGGCCATGCTCTTGAGAATGCCGGCGTATAAACGCCGACATTGGTCGCCAGGTCTCCCGAGGTTAGGGAGGAGCCACGAGAGGGCGCCCGCAGTCCTCAATAGGCGCGTCGACAGCCCACTGAAGTGTGCGCTGAAGCGCCACTTGCTATCGAGGACTAGGCCCAGGTACTTGATCTGGGCCTGCACCCCAATGCGGACACCCTCCACGTGGATGTGGGCGTCAGGCGGTTGGCGTTGCCGGGACCCGTGGAAGAACACGGCCTCGGTCTTGTGCAGCGCCACCGTCAAACCTAGGCGGGAGACTCTCTCCACCACCTGTGAACCGCCTGCCGAGGCCAAGCTGGCCGCCTCTCCGAAATTTCTCCCCCGGGCAGTGAGGAGCGTGTCGTCTGCATAGCAGATGACAGACGTGCCACGGGGGAGGTTGCCCCGCAAGAGCCAGTCGAACCCGATGTTCCACAGGAGTGGTCCTAGAACTGAGCCCTGCGGAACACCGGACTCGACGCGGTACCTTCGCAGCTGGCCAGACTTGTCCACCAGAAGGACAGTGCGGTCCCGCAGGTAGTCCGCCAAGAGTGCCCGTAAATACAGAGGCACCCCATGGAAGCGGAGCGCCTCTAGGATGGTGGAGTGGGGAATGGAGTTGAAGGCGTTGGATATGTCGAATGACACCGCCAACAATCCATCCCCCGCATCCATCGCCTCCCTCGCCTGCCCCTTGAGTCGGGAGAGGGCGTCCACTGTCGAGCGCTCAGCTCGAAAACCGAACTGGGCGTCCGCTAGGTCCGGGCCAATCGTGCACAAGTGCTGGTTGATGCGGGCGGCGACGATCCGCTCGAACATTTTACCGACCTCATCAAGCAAACGATGGGTCGGTACGCCGATGGGGAGTCAACCGGCCGCCCTTCCTTCCGAAGGAGGCACAATTGGCCCTCTTTCCAAGGCTTCGGGAACCTTTCACAAGTCAGGCAAGCACTGAATAGGTCCCGAAACCTTTCCCCCATCTGTGTGGCAGCGATGGCCACCACCTTTGCGGGGACGCCGTCCGGACCTGGGGCCGTCTTCTTCCCTCGGAGGCAGAAGGCCGCCCTCTCCAACTCTTCCTCCGTCACTGGAGGGACCTCCTCGTCAGCCGAATACACAGCCCGCGTGCCGCTCATGACTGGCGGAGCGAAGTTGCTGTCCCTGCGCGGAAACAGGGACTGGACCACCCCATCCAGCAACGACGGCTCGAGGGTCTCCGACAATGGAGGGCCGTACGGGCGCAGTTTATTGCGCGCCGCTCTGTACGGCCTGCCAAAGGGATCAGCGTCTAGGCCGTCAGCCATCTCCTCCCTCGCGCGATCTTGTGCTGCGCCCATTTGGGCCGTCAGCTCCCTCTTTGCCTCCACATAGGCCGCGTAAAGGCGGTCCTCGTTGGCAAGGTCGCGGAGGCGCCGCCGCCGGCTCCTTGTGTAAGCCCGCCTGGCCCTCACACATGCGGCCCGCAGCCGTGTCAGCTCCTCCGACCACCAGTAAACCGCACGTCGGGGAGGCCGACGGTGAGACCGGGGCATGCTAGAATTGCACACCTCGGTCAGGGAGTCCCTCAACTGGACTGCCGTGGCATCCACATCGTGGACGTCGACAGGAGACGACAGCCAGTCTTGGACGAACGCCGCCTCCGCTGCAGCTTCCCGGTCCAGGCGGGTAAGCGCCCACCGCGGGAAATGCGACCGACCCTCGCGCGGCCTAGGAGAGCCCTGGGTGGAGATGTCGAACCGCACATATCGGTGGTCAGACAAAGTCTCCACCCGCTCCACCCGCCAGTCCACTACACGAGCCGCCAAAGAAGGGGAGGCAAAGGCGAGATCGACGATGGAGCCCCCCTCCCGCCGCACGCAGGTGTGGACTGTGCCTCTATTTAGGAGGGACAGTCCGGATGAGACGGACCAGGTCTCCACCTCGCGTCCTCGTGCATCGGTGGTCGGGTTGCCCCATGTCACCGACTTGGCGTTGAAGTCGCCCACGACAAGCACCCGCCGCTGCGCCACTCTACCTGCCACCCTGGTGAGACCGTCGAGATAGTGCTCGAACTCCGAGAGAGGGCGGTTTGGGGAGAAATACACCCCCACAAGAGCTATCTCTCCCCATGCGGCGGCCACGTATCCCGGTCCCCTCTCTAAAAGCGAGAGGGGTGGGGAGTCCGTGGGAGACCGCGTTACCAATGCCACCGAACCGTTGTCGTCACCCAGCCAGTTGCCAGGGACAGAGTACGGCTCGGCGACAACCGCCACGTCCACCAACCACTCCGCAAAGGTTTGGACCAGCAGGTCCTGGGCCGCTCTACAGTGATTGGTGTTCGCCTGAAGAACACGTCTTAGTTGCCCAGCCATTAATCCGTGTTCATGGCACTTCCCTCGGTGACCAGCACTGGAACTGGGGCTTCAGTGGCGGCAGCAGTAGTGGCAGGTCGCATCGGCGCCTGCGCTTTGCCCTTCTTTAGGGGAGGACGGCATTTCCTTCCTGTCATCACGTGGTCAGATGGACGACCGTTGGCAGCACACACAGCGCAATGCGGAGCAGTAGCCCTGCAGGTGGCCGACCTATGCCCCTCCTTACCGCAGCGGAAACACAGCTCCTTGCGCTCGGCAGACGACGGACAAAGAGCCCGGGTGTGACCGATGCCGAAGCACTTAAAACAGCGCATCGGCTCGTCCTCAAGCGCTCGGACACCACCCGAGCTAAGCCCCACTGGCAGGCGACCCTTGGCGAGGACCGCCTTGGCACACGCGATGGGGCACTCCAATCGCATCGTGCCCATACCCCCGCGGCCTGGTCTAATGGCGCGGCCCTTGATCGATTCGACGGCGCAGCCCCCCGCCGCCGCAACCGCGGTTACTACCTCTTCTTGGGTGACTGTGTCGTCGAGATCGGTCACCTCAAGAGCCACACATTTCACCGGCCTCAAGACCTTGGCCGTGTCTGCGACAGCCTCTCTGAGCTTCGCCGCAAAGAGTTCCGCCTTGGTTCCACCTTGGGCCCCGGAGAACTCGAAGATACGAGCCCCCGTTTGGGTCTTCCGGCACGTGACCCTACCCGCTCCGAGTTGCGCGGGGTCAACGTTGGTACGAGCCCGCCTCAACACAGACTCGTACGTCTCCCCTCGCTGTGCTGCCTCTGGGGTCAACGTGACCACCACGGCTGCGGTTTTTGGAGGAAGAGGGAGTTTCTTCCTCTTTTCCACTGCGGCTGCAGGCTTGACTGCAGGGGGCTTGGGGGCCGACTTCTTCCCCTTCTTCTTCCTCGACACCACCTTCACCCACGGCTGGTTAGATGGGGTGGTGGAGGGAAGGAGTGGGTCCTCCCTAGGTAGGGTTTGAGGGGCTGTCTGGGCAGTCGGGGCGGCCGGGGTGGTCTTCTTGCCCTTACCCTTTCCTTTGCCCTTGGGTTGCTCCCGCTGGGCTGGAGCCGTTGAAGGACCCGGTGCGCCAGGGGTCCTCTCAGGCACCCTATCCGATGCGAGCGGAGGGCGGAGCCGCTTCTCTGGCAGAAGCCGGTCCTCTATGCCCGCGAAGCAGGCTCTGGTGAAAGCCCTTTCCTCCATGATGACCTTGCGGATTATATCCTCAAGGTTCGAGGGGGCGAGCATTGACGCTGGACCTTCCGACGTCCCCTCAGGCCGGGCCATGAGCTCGGCAACGCGCGCGTGCAGCGCCGACACCTCTTTTTGCAGGCGATCCACCTTCGCCTGCAGTTGCCGCGTTTCGTCGGAGGTGGTGCGCTGCGCCAACTCCTTTACGATGCCGAGCAAGCTCGCTGCCCGGCATTTCAGGGCCTTCTGAAAGGTCCCTTTCAGATTGGAGGACTTGGATGCCACCTCCAAGATCTCCTCCTGGTCCTCAAGAGCCATGCGCTCCATTTCCTCTACGGAGTGGTCCGCGTAGAGGACGCTGGAGGCGCCGTAGCCAGCCTTGGCTCTGGTGGTTCGGGTCCGCTGTTCTTTTGAAGCGATCCTCTCCTCCAGGTCCGCCTGTACAACCGCCCGCTTTGGGGGCTTCTCCGCTTGGTCCGGAGAGCCTCTCGAGTCCTGCCTGAGGAAGGCCCGCTTTCTGGACTGGCGTGTAGAACCGCCAGTCGTGCCACTCAAAACCGACTCGTTGTCAGATAAGTCCGACACCATGTCACCGCCTCGTAACAAACTTGCCGCAGATGGTGCGCGGCTGGTCTCCGATGCCGAAGCATCCCGGGACTTGGGTTGGCCCTGAGAAGGGCCTTTAGGTTGGCCCTGAGAAGGGCCTTTGGGTTGGCCCTGAGAAGGGCCTTTTGGGAGAAAACGCCCGGAGGCGTCCCTCAAGGGTTGTGGCATTGCCACCAACAATATCGAGAGCTCACGACAACTTAAGCAACCGATTCACAGCGTTCGTTAGCCGCCGGCCTGCCACTCCGTTACGGTGGTCAGGCGCGACGTTGCCCAGGGGTCACTACGAGGAAGTCAACGCTGTGGGGGGACCCCCAACCTAACCTAACCTAACCTAACCTAACCTTTTTTTTTTTTTTTTTTTTTTTTACGGGGGGAAATCCTCATGGACTTCCTCCGCCTGGGGAGAGGCGGAGGGGCGTGCCGGACTCTTACCGGCTAAAACCACCCCGGTGTCTCCTCGCACGTGCGCGCGGGGCCGCGGGAATCCACATTCTTCCGCAGCCCCACACTAGTGCTGGCCCAATCTGTCCGGGCCTCGTCTCTAGCACGGGGTAGTGAGGTGTTCGACTACCCCGTGCATCCTCTTAGAGGCGCGCGTAGACACCGCGCGCGCCTCCGCCTCGGGCCCATCGGATAGGGGGCGGGGACTTCCCCAAGTCCGTCGCCCCTGGACCCATTCATGGGGGGCGGAAGAGGGCGTTATCCGCTCTTCTTCTGCGCCCGGTGCGTCTTCTGCGGCCTGGGAAGGGAGTGGAGATCTCCCTCTCCCGTTCCGCAGCTTCCTTCTGCGACATCACGTCCTCGCAGAAGGACACCACCGCGTCCCACGACTCTGCGCTACCGACCATACTACGAACCACGGCCGGCAGCGACAGATCGCCTCCTACTTCTGATGTGAGGGCACGGCGCTGCTCCTCCCAAGCCACACACTCGGCGAGCGTGTGTTGCGCCGTGTCCTCCCCACAATGGACGCAGTGGTGGCACCGAGCGTCCGGCTCCCTGTCTATGCGACACAGGTACTTGCCGAAGCAACCGTGCCCCGACAATACCTGTGTCACCCTGAACGACAGGGAGCCATGCCTTCTCCCGAGCCAGTCGTCGAGTACTGGCCGGATCGCCTCGACGGTAGCGAGGCCGGCGGTAGGGCGCAGAAGCCTCTGCCGCCATTCCGCCACCAGGACCTGACGGAGCTCCTCTCGGCGCCGCGCGATCTGACGCTGCACCGGTCTCGAGCCCCGTGCCCGCTCTTCCTCGCGCCATCGATATAATGACGCGAGTACTTTCGCCTCTAGGTCCCAGGGCGGGGATCCGGCCAGGACGCAAGCCGCCTCGTAGGAGATCGTGCGATACCCGCGGACGACTCTGACGGCCATCGCCCTCTGCGGCTTTCGCAAAATGGCGAGAGTACTGGCCGTCATGTCGAGCGCCCACACAGGGGCCCCATACAGGGCCATGGATCGCACGATTCCCACGTACAACCGCCTACAGGCGGCGCTCGGGCCCCCCAAGTTGGGAAGCAACGTTGAAAGCGCGCCCGCTGCACCCATCAGCTTGGGCGCCAGCCGCCGGAAGTGGGGACCGAATTCCCAACGGCTGTCGAGCACCAATCCCAGGTACTTCATGGTGGACTCGACAGCTATCCGGGTCCCACTGACCACGATGTGTGATCCCGGCGCCGGCGCGCGTCGGGGGCTATGAAACACCATGGCCTCCGACTTGTTCAGGGCCACCTCCAGGCCCAGGCGCCGGATGCGGTTCACCACCTGTGACACCGCAGCCGTGGCTATCAACGTCGCTTCCCTGTGCGAGCTCCCCCGGGCAGTGACGAGCGTGTCGTCCGCGTAACACGTCAAGTCGGCGCCCGACGGGAGTTCGCCTCTCAGCACCCAGTCGTATCCGATGTTCCACAGGAGCGGTCCCAGGACCGATCCCTGTGGGACACCGCACGACGTGAGGCGCCGACCGGCACCGTCACGTCCCCGATAGGTGACGCATCTACCTTCCAGGTAAGCCCCTACTGTACGGCGGAGGTAGGGAGGCACACGATGGTAATGCAGCGCCTCCCGAATACAACTCCAGGGCAGGGTATTGAAGGCGTTGGAGATGTCCAAGGACACCGCCAGCACCACCCCACCCCGGGACACCGTTTCCTCCGCCAGGGCCCTCACGCGCATGATGGCATCTATGGTGGAGCGCCCCCGACGAAACCCAAACTGGTTCTCGTCTAGGTTCGGCCCCTCCCTGCACAAGTGGCTGACGAGGCGATCTGCGATAATACGCTCAAAAAGTTTGCCCGCCTCGTCTAGCAACACTATGGGCCGATACGCGGACGGCGAGTCCGCGGGGCGCCCCTCCTTCCTGAGCAGGACCAGCCTCCCCTCCTTCCACACGCTGGGAAACTGGCCCCGCTCGAGACATGCCGTGAAGAGCCCCCTCAGCTGGGGCTCTAGCTCCTTCAGAGCTAAGACGAGAGCTCTACCAGGAACTCCGTCGGGTCCGGGCGCTGTGTTCTTGGCCCGGAGTCGCGACACGGCCGCTCTCGTCTCTGCTTGCGTCACCTCGGGGACATCGGTGCTCTCCTCTTCTGGTGAGTCTGTGGCTGAGGGCGAAGCCATCGCCGGGGGAACGTGTTCCGCTCGCTCAGGGAAGAGGGCCGACACTACCGCCTCTAGCAACTGGGGTTGCATCGTCTGGGTAAGTGGAGGCGCCCAGGCCCGCAGCTTGCCCCGTGCCCAACGGTAGGGGCGCCCCCACGGATCCCGATCCAGGGACCCCAGTAGCTCTTCCCTGGCACGCGACTTTGAGTCGCCGATGGCCAGCCACAGAGTCTCCTTGGACGCGCGGTACACCTCATACAGCGCGTCCTCCTCGGCGGGATCCCGTCGACGTCGCCTCCGGTATCGAGTGTACTGGCGGCGAACCGCAACGCACTCGACGCGCAGCCGCGCGATCTCTGCGGTCCACCAGTACACCTGGCGCCTTGCGGACTGTTGGCGGACGCGGGGCATGGACGCGTCGCAGATCTGCGTCATCGCCCCGCGAAACCACAGCGCCACCGCCTCGACGTCGACGGGCCCGTTCGTCGCCGACTCCCAGGTCCAGGACTGGACTAAGGCAGCTTCCTCGAGTAGCTCCTTGTCGATGCGCTTAAGCGCCCAACGCGGGCCGTCGTTAATCGGGGTTGTTGGATGGCGGCCGCTCGCGGTCTGGGCGGAGACGTCGAACCGGATATACCGATGGTCCGACAACGTCTCCACCTCCACGGCGACACGCCAGTCGCGGACTCGGCTGGCGACAGAGGGGCTAGCGAACGAGACGTCCACTATCGAACCGCCCCGCTGCCGCACGCACGTAAATTCCGAACCCCGATTTAGGACGACCAGACCGGTCGTCACCGCCCACTCTTCCAGCACCTCGCCCCGAGGGTCAGTGGTCGGAGATCCCCACGCCGATGACTTGGCGTTGAGATCCCCGAGCACCAGAACGGGACGAGGGTGATGGCGGCTTACGACGGCACCCAACTCGACAAGGAAACCCTCAAAGTCGGCGAGACTCTTGTTGGGGGAGAAATACGCCCCCACAACGACGATACCGCCCGAGACCGCAGCAACCCAGCCGCGGCCCCGAGACGGGTCGATCAGAGTCTCGCCAATAATGGCCACCAAACCGTCAGCGCACCCCAACCAGTTGTCACGGTCGGGGATGAAATACGGTTCGGCGACCACAGCCACGTTGATCGACCACTCTGCCATGCTCTGGAGTAGGAGATCCTGAGCTCTGGCACAGTGGTTGATGTTGCCCTGGAGGAAATGGAGTTGTGCCATTATTGACATTCCATTCCCTCGGCAACGGTCCTGGGCCGGGAGTCGGCCGCGGAGCTACTGGCCTGCGGGGGGGTCGAGATCTCCCCGGCAGGCTGAGTGCCCCTCTTCTTTTTCTTTTTGGCCTTGGTCTTGCTGGCAGGCGCACCACAGGCCCCTCCGCCCACTTTGTGTCCCGCTGGCTTCCCCGCAGCCGAACACAAGCTGCAGTTGAGCGCCGCGGAACACTGGGCCGCCTTGTGGCCAGGCTGACCGCAGCGGTAGCAAAGGTCGCTGCGGTCAACCTCGGCGGTGCACTTCGCCCGGACGTGCCCCTTTTCCAGGCACCGGAAGCACCGCAAAGCTCGGGGCTGCAGGAGTTTGACCCTCGCTGCAACCCAGCCCACCAGCAATCTGCCACTATCGGCGATCTTCTTCGCCGACGCTACAGGGCACCGAACCCAGACTACGCCGAGTCCGGTAGCGTCGGCGCGTATGTCGCCGGCCCGCACCTTGTCCGGCGGACACTCACCGCTTCGGGCAACGGCCGCCACCACCTCTTCAGAGGTCACGGAATCATCCAGGCCAGCGATCCGCACCTCTGCGGTTTTCATTGGCCTGGAGACCCGGACATCCTCAGGGTTGAGGACCTCCCTCAGTTTGGCGGCCAGAGCGTCCGCCTTTTCGGCACTGCCGCTCGCAGCACCGGCCACCTCAAACAGCCGCGCACCCGTGGCAGCTTGCCTGAGGGCGACGGACTGCAGGCCAAGATCCGACAATTTGATCCTGGCCTTGGCCTCGGCGATGACCGACGCGTACGTTACGCCGCGCTCCGCCGCTCCTGGCTGTAGCGTGAGCGTCACAGCTTCGGAACGCGGAGCATGCAGCGTCGGTCCTTTGCGACCACCTTTGGCAGTCCGCCGCGCAGGCTGAGCAACCGCCTTTGCGGTTCGGCCGGGGGCGCGTGCCACTGCTGAGGCCGCCTTAGCGGCTTTGCGGGCCTTCTTGCGGCCCACGACTGTCGCCCAGGTCTCACCCTTAGACCCGGCAGTCGTGGGCTGATCGCTCGGGGGAGTTCCCTCCACGGGCTTTTTAGCACCCTCCGCGGGCTTCCCCTTGCGAGGCGCAGGTCTCGGCGGCTCCTCAGTCCTCCGCCGCGCATCGGCGGCTAGAGGCGGACGGATGATTTCCGCAGGGAGGCGCCGAGAAATCGCCTCAATACGAGCGTTCATCATGCTCCCGCACTGGAGCAAGCAAAGTCGGACAATGCGCTCGACCTCGTCATCGGTACGAGCGCTTGCCGGTCTCAGTGCGGGAGCCGGGGCCACCACGGGTGCGGCTTCGGTGGACGTGCGTCGCTGCTGCTGCTCGCTCAGCGCAGCGACTTGCCGCCGGAGGTCCTCCAAATCATTACGGAGGCGGCAGTTCTCCTCCTGCAACTTCGCGACCTCGTCTGAGGCCGTCCTGTTGAGGAGGGTGCCAACCGCCTCCTTGATGTCCGCGGCAGCCTCCTTCAGACCGCGGGTGAATGTGCCCTTCAGGCTGCCAGATTTGGTGGCAACCTTCAGGACCAAGTCCACCCCGTCCAAGGCCAGCTGACTCAATGCCACTGCGGATGGCTCCCCTTCTGCCGCTAGAGCAGCGCGTCGCTCGCGTGCACGTCGGGCCATCTCCGACACTTCGTCGGCCGCGACGGCTTTGCGCTGCTCCCTCCTGGTGGCATTGAGCTCCGCCTTGGAGCTCCCAAGCGAGGCACAGCTCTCGCCACCAGGGTCCTCTGAGGTGACCCCCATGTCACTTTCTGCTTCGCTGGCCGCCGGGGTATTGGAGCGCAAAAACCTCCCTTGGGCATCCCTACGCGGCCGCGAAGCAGTCACCCCCTTTGAAACCTGCCGACCTCTCCTCGCGGTCGGCAGCTTCGGAGCCAGCAGGCCTTCCTCGTCTGAGGACAGACCCACTGACCCATCTCCCACCAGAGCAGGGTCGTGTGGACGCTTCCTAACGGACGACGATCCACGCGACCCTCGAACATCGACGAGATTGACTCTGACGTCCAAGATCTTGCTACCAGTAGCATTATCGGCAACAGGGGCCTGGTCGCCTACCCCTGCGCGTCCGTCGGTAGCTAATTTACCACTCGCAGGCCCGGGTACCTGCGAGCGCCGGGCGTCAACCGGGTCGCATGACAAAACATACTCGTTATTGTCCGACATCATACATTTAATTTACGATATGGGGGGTACGCACATCGCTTCCCCAAGGCGATACGGCCGCTCTTTTTGGGAGGGTATTTGGTCCTCCCGAGGCCCGCAGACGCCTCCGGTGCAGGATATACCGCCCGCTGTTCGGTATTTACAAACAATTTTTTTTTTTTTTTTTTTTTTTTTTTTTTTTTTTTTTTTTTTTTTTTTTTTTTTTTTTTTGTATTTTTATCATTTTGTATTGTTTTCTTTTGTTTTTATATTTTGTATAATTTTCTCTTTGTTTTTTTTTTTTTTTTATTTTTTATTTTTTTTTCCTAACCTAACCTAAAAACTAACTAATCCTACCCTCCACCCGGCACCGTGACTCAAAACCTCGCCACGATGCCCATAGACCGCGGGTTGAGGAGCAACCCACGGTCTTTCCCACCTCGGTCCCCGCGATGTACACACCGCGGAGACCCGTAGACGGCGGACTGTACAACGGCCCGCAGTCTTCCCCACCTCGCTCCCTACTCGTGCACTCTGCAGCTGCAGAGCGCAGATAGGGAGCCCTCGGGAGCGACTCCTCCGCTCCGGCAGAAATTCGCCACGGACAACAATCTCCTCTTTCCCCGCCCCCCCCGCGAAGAGATTATTGTCCGTACCCAGGGTGCACCGGCCTAGCGACTGCTCTTCCCCCCGGACGTATCCAGAAGGGACCAGCAGCCACCGAGCGCACGAGGAGGTTTCCTGCCCTGCACCCCAACCTAACCTAACCTAACCTAACCTAACCTTTTTTTTTTTTTTTTTTTTTTTTTTTTTACGGGGGGAAATCCTCATGGACTTCCTCCGCCTGGGGAGAGGCGGAGGGGCGTGCCGGACTCTTACCGGCTAAAACCACCCCGGTGTCTTCTCGCACGTGCGCGCGGGGCCGCGGGAATCCACATTCTTCCGCAGCCCCACACTAGTGCTGGCCCGGTCTGTCCGGGCCTCGTCTCTAGCACGGGGTAGTGAGGTGTTCGACTACCCCGTGCATCCTCTTAGAGGCGCGCGTAGACACCGCGCGCGCCTTCGCCTCGGGTCCATCGGATAGGGGGCGGGGACTTCCCCAAGTCCGTCGCCCCTGGACCCATTCATGGGGGGCGGAAGAGGGCGTTTATCCGCCCTTCTTCTGCGCCCGGTGCGTCTTCTGCGGCCTGGGAAGGGAGTGGAGATCTCCCTCTCCCGTTCCGCAGCTTCCTTCTGCGACATCACGTCCTCGCAGAAGGACACCACCGCGTCCCACGACTCTGCGCTACCGACCATACTACGAACCACGGCCGGCAGCGACAGATCGCCTCCCACTTCTGATGTGAGGGCACGGCGCTGCTCCTCCCAAGCCACACACTCGGCGAGCGTGTGTTGCGCCGTGTCCTCCCCACAATGGACGCAGTGGTGGCACCGAGCGTCCGGCTCCCTGTCTATGCGACACAGGTACTTGCCGAAGCAACCGTGCCCCGACAATACCTGTGTCACCCTGAACGACAGGGAGCCATGCCTTCTCCCGAGCCAGTCGTCGAGTACTGGCCGGATCGCCTCGACGGTAGCGAGGCCGGCGGTAGGGCGCAGAAGCCTCTGCCGCCATTCCGCCACCAGGACCTGACGGAGCTCCTCTCGGCGCCGCGCGATCTGCCGCTGCACCGGTCTCGAGCCCCGTGCCCGCTCTTCCTCGCGCCATCGATATAATGACGCGAGTACTTTCGCCTCTAGGTCCCAGGGCGGGGATCCGGCCAGGACGCAAGCCGCCTCGTAGGAGATCGTGCGATACCCGCGGACGACTCTGACGGCCATCGCCCTCTGCGGCTTCCGCAGAATGGCGAGAGTACTGGCCGTCATGTCGAGCGCCCACACAGGGGCCCCATACAGGGCCATGGATCGCACGATTCCCACGTACAACCGCCTACAGGCGGCGCTCGGGCCCCCCAAGTTGGGAAGCAACGTTGAAAGCGCGCCTGCTGCACCCATCAGCTTGGGCGCCAGCCGCCGGAAGTGGGGACCGAATTCCCAACGGCTGTCGAGCACCAATCCCAGGTACTTCATGGTGGACTCGACAGCTATCCGGGCCCCACTGACCACGATGTGTGATCCCGGCGCCGGCGCGCGTCGGGGGCCATGAAACACCATGGCCTCCGACTTGTTCAGGGCCACCTCCAGGCCCAGGCGCCGGATGCGGTTCACCACCTGTGACACCGCAGCCGTGGCTATCAACGTCGCTTCCCTGTGCGAGCTCCCCCGGGCAGTGACAAGCGTGTCGTCCGCGTAACACGTCAAGTCGGCGCCCGACGGGAGTTCGCCTCTCAGCACCCAGTCGTATCCGATGTTCCACAGGAGCGGTCCCAGGACCGATCCCTGTGGGACACCGCACGACGTGAGGCGCCGACCGGCACCGTCACGTCCCCGATAGGTGACGCATCTACCTTCCAGGTAAGCCCCTACTGTACGGCGGAGGTAGGGAGGCACACAGTGGTAATGCAGCGCCTCCCGAATACAACTCCAGGGCAGGGTATTGAAGGCGTTGGAGATGTCCAAGGACACCGCCAGCACCACCCCACCCCGGGACACCGTTTCCTCCGCCAGGGCCCTCACGCGCATGATGGCATCTATGGTGGAGCGCCCCCGACGAAACCCAAACTGTTTATCGTCTAGGTTCGGCCCCTCCCTGCACAAGTGGCTGACGAGGCGATCTGCGATAATACGCTCAAAAAGTTTGCCCGCCTCGTCTAGCAACACTATGGGCCGATACGCGGACGGCGAGTCCGCGGGGCGCCCCTCCTTCCTGAGCAGGACCAGCCTCCCCTCCTTCCACACACTGGGAAACTGGCCCCGCTCGAGACATGCCGTGAAGAGCCCCCTCAGCTGGGGCTCTAGCTCCTTCAGAGCTAAGACGAGAGCTCGACCAGGAACTCCGTCGGGTCCGGGCGCTGTGTTCTTGGCCCGGAGTCGCGACACGGCCGCTCTCGTCTCTGCTTGCGTCACCTCGGGGACATCGGTGCTCTCCTCTTCTGGAGAGTCTGTGGCTGAGGGCGAAGCCATCGCCGGGGGAACGTGTCCCGCTCGCTCAGGGAAGAGGGCCGACACTACCGCCTCTAGCAACTGGGGTTGCATCGTCTGGGTAAGTGGAGGCGCCCAGGCCCGCAGCTTGCCCCGTGCCCCAACGGTAGGGGCGCCCCCACGGATCCCGATCCAGGGACCCCAGTAGCTCTTCCCTGGCACGCGACTTTGAGTCGCCGATGGCCAGCCACAGAGTCTCCTTGGACGCGCGGTACACCTCATACAGCGCGTCCTCCTCGGCGGGATCCCGTCGACGTCGCCTCCGGTATCGAGTGTACTGGCGGCGAACCGCAACGCACTCGACGCGCAGCCGCGCGATCTCTGCGGTCCACCAGTACACCTGGCGCCTTGCGGACTGTTGGCGGACGCGGGGCATGGACGCGTCGCAGATCTGCGTCATCGCCCCGCGAAACCACAGCGCCACCGCCTCGACGTCGACGGGTCCGTTCGTCGCCGACTCCCAGGTCCAGGACTGGACTAAGGCAGCTTCCTCGAGTAGCTCCTTGTCGATGCGCTTAAGCGCCCAACGCGGGCCGTCGTTAATCGGGGTTGTTGGATGGCGGCCGCTCGCGGTCTGGGCGGAGACGTCGAACCGGATATACCGATGGTCCGACAACGTCTCCACCTCCACGGCGACACGCCAGTCGCGGACTCGGCTGGCGACAGAGGGGCTAGCGAACGAGACGTCCACTATCGAACCGCCCCGCTGCCGCACGCACGTAAATTCCGAACCCCGATTTAGGACGACCAGACCGGTCGTCACCGCCCACTCTTCCAGCACCTCGCCCCGAGGGTCAGTGACCGGAGATCCCCACGCCGATGACTTGGCGTTGAGATCCCCAAGCACCAGAACGGGACGAGGGTGATGGCGGCCTACGACGGCGCCCAACTCGACAAGGAAACCCTCGAAGTCGGCGAGACTCTTGTTGGGGGAGAAATACGCCCCCACAACGACGATACCGCCCGACACCGCAGCAACCCAGCCGCGGCCCCGAGACGGGTCGATCAGAGTCTCGCCAATAATGGCCACCAAACCGTCAGCGCACCCCAACCAGTTGTCACGGTCGGGGATGAAATACGGTTCGGCGACCACAGCCACGTTGATCGACCACTCTGCCATGCTCTGGAGTAGGAGATCCTGAGCTCTGGCACAGTGGTTGATGTTGCCCTGGAGGAAATGGAGTTGTGCCATTATTGACATTCCATTCCCTCGGCAACGGTCCTGGGCCGGGAGTCGGCCGCGGAGCTACTAGCCTGCGGGGGGGTCGAGATCTCCCCGGCAGGCTGAGTGCCCCTCTTCTTTTTCTTCTTGGCCTTGCTGGCAGGCGCACCACAGGCCCCTCCGCCCACTCTGTGTCCCGCTGGCTTCCCTGCAGCCGAACACAAACTGCAGTTGAGCGCCGCGGAACACTGGGCCGCCTTGTGGCCAGGCTGACCACAGCGGTAGCAAAGGTCGCTGCGGTCAACCTCGGCGGTGCACTTTGCCCGGACGTGCCCCTTTTCCAGGCACCGGAAGCACCGCAAAGCCCGGGGCTGCAGGAGTTTGACCCTCGCTGCAACCCAGCCCACCAGCAATCTGCCACTATCGGCGATCTTCTTCGCCGTCGCTACAGGGCACCGAACCCAGACTACGCCGAGTCCGGTAGCGTCGGCGCGTATGTCGCCGGCCCGCACCTTGTCCGGCGGACACTCACCGCTTCGGGCAACGGCCGCCACCACCTCTTCAGAGGTCACGGAATCATCCAGGCCAGCGATCCGCACCTCTGCGGTTTTCATTGGCCTGGAGACCCGGACATCCTCAGGGTTGAGGACCTCCCTCAGTTTGGCGGCCAGAGCGTCCGCCTTTTCGGCACTGCCGCTCGCAGCACCGGCCACCTCAAACAGCCGCGCACCCGTGGCAGCTTGCCTGAGGGCGACGGACTGAAGGCCAAGATCCGACAGTTTGATCCTGGCCTTGGCCTCGGCGATGACCGACGCGTACGTTACGCCGCGCTCCGCCGCTCCTGGCTGCAGCGTGAGCGTCACAGCTTCGGAACGCGGAGCATGCAGCGTCGGTCCTTTGCGACCACCTTTGGCAGTCCGCCGCGCAGGCTGAGCAACCGCCTTTGCGGTTCGGCCGGGGGCGCGTGCTGCTGCTGAGGCCACCTTAGCGGCTTTGCGGGCCTTCTTGCGGCCCACGACTGTCGCCCAGGTCTCACCCTTAGACCCGGCAGTCGTGGGCTGATCGCTCGGGGGAGTTCCCTCCGCGGGCTTCTGGGCACCCTCCGCGGGCTTCGCCTTGCGAGACGCAGGTCTCGGCGCCTCCTCAGTCCTCCGCCGAGCATCGGCGGCTAGAGGCGGACGGATGATTTCCGCAGGGAGGCGCCGAGAAATCGCCTCAATACGAGCGTTCATCATGCTCCCGCACTGGAGCAAGCAAGAGTCGGACAATGCGCTCGACCTCGTCATCGGTACGAGCGCTTGCCGGTCTCAGGTGCGGGAGCCGGGGCCACCACGGGTGCGGCTTCGGTGGACGTGCGTCGCTGCTGCTGCTCGCTCAGCGCAGCGACTTGCCGCCGGAGGTCCTCCAAATCATTACGGAGGCGGCAGTTCTCCTCCTGCAACTTCGCGACCTCGTCTGAGGCCGTCCTGTTGAGGAGGGTGCCAACCGCCCTCCTTGATGTCCGCGGCAGCCTCCTTCAGACCGCGGGTGAATGTGCCCTTCAGGCTGCCAGATTTGGTGGCAACCTTCAGGACCAAGTCCACCCCGTCCAAGGCCAGCTGACTCAATGCCACTGCGGATGGCTCCCCTTCTGCCGCTAGAGCAGCGCGTCGCTCGCGTGCACGTCGGGCCATCTCCGACACTTCGTCGGCCGCGACGGCTTTGCGCTGCTCCCTCCTGGTGGCATTGAGCTCCGCCTTGGAGCTCCCAAGCGAGGCACAAGCTCTCGCCACCAGGGTCCTCTGAGGTGACCCCCATGTCACTTTCTGCTTCGCTGGCCGCGGGGTATTGGAGCGCAAAAACCTCCCTTGGGCATCCCTACGCGGCCGCGAAGCAGTCACCCCCTTTGAAACCTGCCGACCTCTCCTCGCGGTCGGCAGCTTCGGAGCCAGCAGGCCTTCCTCGTCTGAGGACAGACCCACTGACCCATCTCCCACCAGAGCAGGGTCGTGTGGACGCTTCCTAACGGACGACGATCCACGCGACCCTCGAACATCGACGAGATTGACTCTGACGTCCAAGATCTTGCTACCAGTAGCATTATCGGCAACAGGGGCCTGGTCGCCTACCCCTGCGCGTCCGTCGGTAGCTAATTACCACTCGCAGGCCCGGGTACCTGCGAGCGCCGGGCGTCAACCGGGTGCATGACAAACATACTCGTTATTGTCCGACATCATACATTTAATTTACGGATATGGGGGGGTACGCACATCGCTTCCCCAAGGCGATACGGCCGCTCTTTTTGGGAGGGTATTTGGTCCTCCCGAGGCCGCGGGCGCCTCCGGTGCAGGATATACCGCCCGCTGTTCGGTATTTACAAACTAACTTTTTTTTGGTATTTTTATAATTTTGTATTGTTTTCTTTTGTTTTTATATTTTTATAATTTTTGTATTTGTTTTTTTTTTTTTTTTTTTTTTTTTTTTTTTTTTTTTTTTCTAGCCTAACCTAAAAAACTAACTAAACCTACCCTCCACCCGGCACCGTGACTCAAAAACCTCGCCACGATGCCCATAGACCGCGGGTTGAGGAGCAATCCACGGTCTTTCCCACCTCGGTCCCCGCGATGTACACGCCGCGGAGAACCGTAGACCGCGGACTCAAAAACGGCACGCGGTCTTCCCCACCTCGCTCCCTACTCGTGCACTCTGCAGCTGCAGAGCGCAGATAGGGAGCCCTCGGGAGCGACTCCTCCGCTCCGGCAGAAATTCGCCACGGACAACAATCTCCTCTTTCCCCGCCCCCCCCGCGAAGAGATTATTGTCCGTACCCAGGGTGCCACCGGCCTAGCGACTGCTCTTCCCCCCGGACGTATCCAGAAGGGACCAGCAGCCACCGAGCGCACGAGGAGGTTTCCTGCCCTGCACCCCAACCTAACCTAACCTAACCTTTTTTTTTTTTTTTTTTTTTTTTTACGGGGGGAAATCCTCATGGACTTCCTCCGCCTGGGGAGAGGCGGAGGGGCGTGCCGGACTCTTACCGGCTAAAACCACCCCGGTGTCTTCTCGCACGTGCGCGCGGGGGCCGCGGGAATCCACATTCTTCCGCAGCCCCACACTAGTGCTGGCCCGGTCTGTCCGGGCCTCGTCTCTAGCACGGGGTAGTGAGGTGTTCGACTACCCCGTGCATCCTCTTAGAGGCGCGCGTAGACACCGCGCGCGCCTTCGCCTCGGGTCCATCGGATAGGGGGCGGGGACTTCCCCAAGTCCGTCGCCCCTGGACCCATTCATGGGGGGCGGAAGAGGGCGTTATCCGCCCTTCTTCTGCGCCCGGTGCGTCTTCTGCGGCCTGGGAAGGGAGTGGAGATCTCCCTCTCCCGTTCCGCAGCTTCCTTCTGCGACATCACGTCCTCGCAGAAGGACACCACCGCGTCCCACGACTCTGCGCTACCGACCATACTACGAACCACGGCCGGCAGCGACAGATCGCCTCCTACTTCTGATGTGAGGGCACGGCGCTGCTCCTCCCAAGCCACACACTCGGCGAGCGTGTGTTGCGCCGTGTCCTCCCCACAATGGACGCAGTGGTGGCACCGAGCGTCCGGCTCCCTGTCTATGCGACACAGGTACTTGCCGAAGCAACCGTGCCCCGACAATACCTGTGTCACTCTGAACGACAGGGAGCCATGCCTTCTCCCGAGCCAGTCGTCGAGTACTGGCCGGATCGCCTCGACGGTAGCGAGGCCGGCGGTAGGGCGCAGAAGCCTCTGCCGCCATTCCGCCACCAGGACCTGACGGAGCTCCTCTCGGCGCGCGCGATCTGCCGCTGCACCGGTCTCGAGCCCCGTGCCCGCTCTTCCTCGCGCCATCGATATAATGACGCGAGTACTTTCGCCTCTAGGTCCCAGGGCGGGGATCCGGCCAGGACGCAAGCCGCCTCGTAGGAGATCGTGCGATACCCGCGGACGACTCTGACGGCCATCGCCCTCTGCGGCTTCCGCAGAATGGCGAGAGTACTGGCCGTCATGTCGAGCGCCCACACAGGGGCCCCGTACAGGGCCATGGATCGCACGATTCCCACGTACAACCGCCTACAGGCGGCGCTCGGGCCCCCCAAGTTGGGAAGCAACGTTGAAAGCGCGCCTGCTGCACCCATTAGCTTGGGCGCCAGCCGCCGGAAGTGGGGACCGAATTCCCAACGGCTGTCGAGCACCAATCCCAGGTACTTCATGGTGGACTCGACAGCTATCCGGGTCCCACTGACCACGATGTGTGATCCCGGCGCCGGCGCGCGTCGGGGGCCATGAAACACCATGGCCTCCGACTTGTTCAGGGCCACCTCCAGGCCCAGGCGCCGGATGCGGTTCACCACCTGTGACACCGCAGCCGTGGCTATCAACGTCGCTTCCCTGTGCGAGCTCCCCCGGGCAGTGACAAGCGTGTCGTCCGCGTAACACGTCAAGTCGGCGCCCGACGGGAGTTCGCCTCTCAGCACCCAGTCGTATCCGATGTTCCACAGGAGCGGTCCCAGGACCGATCCCTGTGGGACACCGCACGACGTGAGGCGCCGACCGGCACCGTCACGTCCCCGATAGGTGACGCATCTTACCTTCCAGGTAAGCCCCTACTGTACGGCGGAGGTAGGGAGGCACACGATGGTAATGCAGCGCCTCCCGAATACAACTCCAGGGCAGGGTATTGAAGGCGTTGGAGATGTCCAAGGACACCGCCAGCACCACCCCACCCCGGGACACCGTTTCCTCCGCCAGGGCCCTCACGCGCATGATGGCATCTATGGTGGAGCGCCCCCGACGAAACCCAAACTGGTTCTCGTCTAGGTTCGGCCCCTCCCTGCACAAGTGGCTGACGAGGCGATCTGCGATAATACGCTCAAAAAGTTTGCCCGCCTCGTCTAGCAACACTATGGGCCGATACGCGGACGGCGAGTCCGCGGGGCGCCCCTCCTTCCTGAGCAGGACCAGCCTCCCCTCCTTCCACACACTGGGAAACTGGCCCCGCTCGAGACATGCCGTGAAGAGCCCCCTCAGCTGGGGCTCTAGCTCCTTCAGAGCTAAGACGAGAGCTCTACCAGGAACTCCGTCGGGTCCGGGCGCTGTGTTCTTGGCCCGGAGTCGCGACACGGCCGCTCTCGTCTCTGCTTGCATCACCTCGGGGACATCGGTGCTCTCCTCTTCTGGAGAGTCTGTGGCTGAGGGCGAATCCATCGCCGGGGGGAACGTGTTCCGCTCGCTCAGGGAAGAGGGCCGACACTACCGCCTCTAGCAGCTGGGGTTGCATCGTCTGGGTAAGTGGAGGCGCCCATGCCCGCAGCTTGCCCCGTACCCAACGGTAGGGGCGCCCCCACGGATCCCGATCCAGGGACCCCAGTAGCTCTTCCCTGGCACGCGACTTTGAGTCGCCGATGGCCAGCCACAGAGTCTCCTTGGACGCGCGGTACACCTCATACAGCGCGTCCTCCTCGGCGGGATCCCGTCGACGTCGCCTCCGGTATCGAGTGTACTGGCGGCGAACCGCAACGCACTCGACGCGCAGCCGCGCGATCTCTGCGGTCCACCAGTACACCTGGCGCCTTGCGGACTGTTGGCGGACGCGGGGCATGGACGCGTCGCAGATCTGCGTCATCGCCCCGCGAAACCACAGCGCCACCGCCTCGACGTCGACGGGCCCGTTCGTCGCCGACTCCCAGGTCCAGGACTGGACTAAGGCAGCTTCCTCGAGTAGCTCCTTGTCGATGCGCTTAAGCGCCCAACGCGGGCCGTCGTTAATCGGGGTTGTTGGATGGCGGCCGCTCGCGGTCTGGGCGGAGACGTCGAACCGGATATACCGATGGTCCGACAACGTCTCCACCTCCACGGCGACACGCCAGTCGCGGACTCGGCTGGCGACAGAGGGGCTAGCGAACGAGACGTCCACTATCGAACCGCCCCGCTGCCGCACGCACGTAAATTCCGAACCCCGATTTAGGACGACCAGACCGGTCGTCACCGCCCACTCTTCCAGCACCTCGCCCCGAGGGTCAGTGATCGGAGATCCCCACGCCGATGACTTGGCGTTGAGATCCCCGAGCACCAGAACGGGACGAGGGTGATGGCGGCTTACGACGGCACCCAACTCGACAAGGAAACCCTCAAAGTCGGCGAGACTCTTGTTGGGGGAGAAATACGCCCCCACAACGACGATACCGCCCGAGACCGCAGCAATCCAGCCGCGGCCCCGAGACGGGTCGATCAGAGTCTCGCCAATAATGGCCACCAAACCGTCAGCGCACCCCAACCAGTTGTCACGGGCGGGGATGAAATACGGTTCGGCGACCACAGCCACGTTGATCGACCACTCTGCCATGCTCTGGAGTAGGAGATCCTGAGCTCTGGCACAGTGGTTGATGTTGCCCTGGAGGAAATGGAGTTGTGCCATTATTGACATTCCATTCCCTCGGCAACGGTCCTGGGCCGGGAGTCGGGCCGCGGAGCTACTGGCCTGCGGGGGGGTCGAGATCTCCCCGGCAGGCTGAGTGCCCCTCTTCTTTTTCTTTTTGGCCTTGGTCTTGCTGGCAGGCGCACCACAGGCCCCTCCGCCCACTTTGTGTCCCGCTGGCTTCCCCGCAGCCGAACACAAGCTGCAGTTGAGCGCCGCGGAACACTGGGCCGCCTTGTGGCCAGGCTGACCGCAGCGGTAGCAAAGGTCGCTGCGGTCAACCTCGGCGGTGCACTTCGCCCGGACGTGCCCCTTTTCCAGGCACCGGAAGCACCGCAAAGCTCGGGGCTGCAGGAGTTTGACCCTCGCTGCAACCCAGCCCACCAGCAATCTGCCACTATCGGCGATCTTCTTCGCCGACGCTACAGGGCACCGAACCCAGACTACGCCGAGTCCGGTAGCGTCGGCGCGTATGTCGCCGGCCCGCACCTTGTCCGGCGGACACTCACCGCTTCGGGCAACGGCCGCCACCACCTCTTCAGAGGTCACGGAATCATCCAGGCCAGCGATCCGCACCTCTGCGGTTTTCATTGGCCTGGAGACCCGGACATCCTCAGGGTTGAGGACCTCCCTCAGTTTGGCGGCCAGAGCGTCCGCCTTTTCGGCACTGCCGCTCGCAGCACCGGCCACCTCAAACAGCCGCGCACCCGTGGCAGCTTGCCTGAGGGCGACGGACTGCAGGCCAAGATCCGACAATTTGATCCTGGCCTTGGCCTCGGCGATGACCGACGCGTACGTTACGCCGCGCTCCGCCGCTCCTGGCTGTAGCGTGAGCGTCACAGCTTCGGAACGCGGAGCATGCAGCGTCGGTCCTTTGCGACCACCTTTGGCAGTCCGCCGCGCAGGCTGAGCAACCGCCTTTGCGGTTCGGCCGGGGGCGCGTGCCACTGCTGAGGCCGCCTTAGCGGCTTTGCGGGCCTTCTTGCGGCCCACGACTGTCGCCCAGGTCTCACCCTTAGACCCGGCAGTCGTGGGCTGATCGCTCGGGGGAGTTCCCTCCACGGGCTTTTTAGCACCCTCCGCGGGCTTCCCCTTGCGAGGCGCAGGTCTCGGCGGCTCCTCAGTCCTCCGCCGCGCATCGGCGGCTAGAGGCGGACGGATGATTTCCGCAGGGAGGCGCCGAGAAATCGCCTCAATACGAGCGTTCATCATGCTCCCGCACTGGAGCAAGCAAAGTCGGACAATGCGCTCGACCTCGTCATCGGTACGAGCGCTTGCCGGTCTCAGTGCGGGAGCCGGGGCCACCACGGGTGCGGCTTCGGTGGACGTGCGTCGCTGCTGCTGCTCGCTCAGCGCAGCGACTTGCCGCCGGAGGTCCTCCAAATCATTACGGAGGCGGCAGTTCTCCTCCTGCAACTTCGCGACCTCGTCTGAGGCCGTCCTGTTGAGGAGGGTGCCAACCGCCTCCTTGATGTCCGCGGCAGCCTCCTTCAGACCGCGGGTGAATGTGCCCTTCAGGCTGCCAGATTTGGTGGCAACCTTCAGGACCAAGTCCACCCCGTCCAAGGCCAGCTGACTCAATGCCACTGCGGATGGCTCCCCTTCTGCCGCTAGAGCAGCGCGTCGCTCGCGTGCACGTCGGGCCATCTCCGACACTTCGTCGGCCGCGACGGCTTTGCGCTGCTCCCTCCTGGTGGCATTGAGCTCCGCCTTGGAGCTCCCAAGCGAGGCACAGCTCTCGCCACCAGGGTCCTCTGAGGTGACCCCCATGTCACTTTCTGCTTCGCTGGCCGCCGGGGTATTGGAGCGCAAAAACCTCCCTTGGGCATCCCTACGCGGCCGCGAAGCAGTCACCCCCTTTGAAACCTGCCGACCTCTCCTCGCGGTCGGCAGCTTCGGAGCCAGCAGGCCTTCCTCGTCTGAGGACAGACCCACTGACCCATCTCCCACCAGAGCAGGGTCGTGTGGACGCTTCCTAACGGACGACGATCCACGCGACCCTCGAACATCGACGAGATTGACTCTGACGTCCAAGATCTTGCTACCAGTAGCATTATCGGCAACAGGGGCCTGGTCGCCTACCCCTGCGCGTCCGTCGGTAGCTAATTTACCACTCGCAGGCCCGGGTACCTGCGAGCGCCGGGCGTCAACCGGGTCGCATGACAAAACATACTCGTTATTGTCCGACATCATACATTTAATTTACGATATGGGGGGGTACGCACATCGCTTCCCCAAGGCGATACGGCCGCTCTTTTTGGGAGGGTATTTGGTCCTCCCGAGGCCGCGGGCGCCTCCGGTGCAGGATATACCGCCCGCTGTTCGGTATTTACAAACTAACTTTTTTTTGGTATTTTTATAATTTTGTATTGTTTTCTTTTGTTTTTATATTTTTATAATTTTGTATTTGTTTTTTTTTTTTTTTTTTTTTTTTTTTTTTTTTTTTCTAGCCTAACCTAAAAACTAACTAAACCTACCCTCCACCCGGCACCGTGACTCAAAAACCTCGCCACGATGCCCATAGACCGCGGGTTGAGGAGCAATCCACGGTCTTTCCCACCTCGGTCCCCGCGATGTACACGCCGCGGAGAACCGTAGACCGCGGACTCAAAAACGGCACGCGGTCTTCCCCACCTCGCTCCCTACTCGTGCACTCTGCAGCTGCAGAGCGCAGATAGGGAGCCCTCGGGAGCGACTCCTCCGCTCCGGCAGAAATTCGCCACGGACAACAATCTCCTCTTTCCCCGCCCCCCCGCGAAGAGATTATTGTCCGTACCCAGGGTGCACCGGCCTAGCGACTGCTCTTCCCCCCGGACGTATCCAGAAGGGACCAGCAGCCACCGAGCGCACGAGGAGGTTTCCTGCCCTGCACCCCAACCTAACCTAACCTAACCTAACCTAACCTTTTTTTTTTTTTTTTTTTTGCGGCACTGGGAAAAATGCTATTACGCATACCCTTCCCGTCGGGGGACGGGAGAGGGTTATGTGGGACTCCCCGGTAAAGTCGTTCCCGGTATACCCACTAAAAAAACCCAGTAGCACTCCGGCCTCGCCTGAGTGGAGGGGGTCTGGGAATCCATGACGTCCAGTCCCCCACCGGCGACTGCCCGCCTCATGGCAGGCCCCCTCAAATCCCCCCTAGCAAGGAGGAGCCTTTATGATGGCCGGAGCACGGGTGATTCGTGCGATGCAGGCGCTTGCACCCCCGCGCTTGTCGCCCGCTGATCACCCCCTGGAGCAGATGAGGACGGACGTAGTAAACGCCGTCTTCGTGCGCCCCTTCGTCGTTGGCGGAGCGGCGCTGCGAGAGGATCTTCTTCCCGCATGCGCTCCGCCGCCTCCTTCTGTGACATGACGTCCTCACAGAAGGAGGCCACCGCTGCCCATGCCTCCTCACTCCCCAGCATGGATGTTATGACGCTGGGGAGCGAGAGGTCGTCCCCAACCGCTGCCACCAAGGCGCGGCGGGGTTCATCCCACGATGGGCACACCTCTAGGGTGTGCTCTGCAGTATCCACCGCGGCGCCACAGTGGTGGCATTGTGGTGACTCCTCCCTCCCTATTCGGTGCAGGTACGATCCGAAGCAACCATGCCCGGACAGGACCTGCACCAAGCGAAACGACAGGCAGCCGTGCTGCCGATCGAGCCAGTCGATCAGGACGGGCCCGATGGCGTCCAACGTCCGGCGACCAAACTCTGCGGAGGCGAGTTCCTCAGCCCAGTGCCGGGTGATGGCCTCCCTCACCTCAACCTAACCTAACCTGTTTTTTTTTTTTTTTTGCGGCACTGGGAAAAAAAATGCTATTACGCATACCCTTCCCGTCGGGGGACGGGAGAGGGTTATGTGGGACTCCCCGGTAAAGTCGTTCCCGGTATACCCAGAGCCTTGCGGAACACCGGACTCGACGCGGTACCTTCGCAGCTGGCCAGACTTGTCCACCAGAAGGACAGTGCGGTCCCTCAGGTAGTCCGCCAAGAGATCCCGCAAATAAGGAGGCACCCCGTGAAAGCGGAGCGCCTCAAGAATGGTAGAGTGGGGAATGGAGTTGAAGGCGTTGGATATGTCGAATGACACAGCCAACAATCCATCCCCCGCATCCATCGCCTCCCTCGCCTGCCCCTTGAGTCGGGACAGGGCGTCGACAGTCGAGCGTTCAGCTCGAAAGCCGAACTGAGCGTCCGACAGGTCCGGGCCAATTATGCACAAGTGCTTGTTGATGCGGGCGGCGAGGATCCGCTCGAACATTTTACCGACCTCATCCAGCAAGACGATGGGTCGGTATGCCGATGGGGAGTCAACCGGCCGCCCTTCCTTCCGAAGAAGGCACAATTGGCCCTCCTTCCATGGCTTCGGGAACCTCTTACGCGTCAGACACGCACTGAAGAGGTCCCGAAATCTTACCCCCATCTGGGAGGCGGCGATGGCCACCACCTTTGCGGGGACGCCGTCCGGACCTGGAGCCGTCTTTTTCCCCCGGAGACAGTGAGTCGCCCTCTCGAACTCATCCTCCGTCACTGGAGGGATCTCCTCCTCGGTCGGTGAGAACACACCCTGGGGAGCGCTCATCACTGGTGGAGTGAAGTTGATGTCCCTGCGCGGAAACAGGGACTGGACCACCCCATCCAGCAATGTCGGCTCGAGGGTCTCAGACAATGGAGGGCCGTATGGGCGCAGTTTGTTGCGCGCCGCCCTGTACGGCCTCCCAAAGGGATCGGCGTCTAGGCCCTCAGCCATCTCCTCCCTCGCACGATCCTGAGCGGCGCCCATTTGGGCCGTCAGCGTCGACTTGGCGTCTTTATAGGCCGCGTAGAGGCGGTCCTCGTTTTCGAGGTCGCGGTTACGCCGCCGCCGGCTCCTGGTATAGGCCCGCCTGGCTGCCACACATGCGGCCCGCAGCCGTGTCAGCTCCTCCGACCACCAGTAAACCGCACGTCGAGGAGGCCGACGGTGAGACCGGGGCATGCTAGAATTGCACACCTCGGTCAGGGAGTCCCTCAACTGGACTGCCGTGGCATCCACATCGTGTACGTCGACAGGAGACGACAGCCAGTCTTGGACGAACGCCGCCTCCGCTGCGGCCTCCCGGTCCAGGCGGGTGAGCGCCCACCGCGAGAAGTGTGACCGACCACCGCGCGCCCCAGGATAGTCCTGGGTGGAGATGTCAAACCGCACGTATCGGTGGTCGGAAAACGTCTCCAAAAGCTCCCACCGCCAGTCCACTACACAAGCCGCCAAAGAAGGGGAGGCAAAGGCGAGATCAACGATGGAGCCCCCCTCCCGCCGCACGCAGGTGTGGACTGTGCCTCTATTTAGGAGAGACAGTCCGGATGAGACGGACCAGGTCTCCACCTCGCGTCCTCGTGCATCGGTGGTCGGGTTGCCCCATGTCACCGACTTGGCGTTGAAGTCGCCCACGATAAGCACCCGCCGCTGCGCCACTCTACCTGCCACTCTGGTGAGACCGTCGAGATAGTGCTCGAACTCCGAGAGAGGGCGGTTTGGGGAGAAATACACCCCTACGAGGGCTATGTCTCCCCACGCGACGGCCACGTATCCCGGTCCCCTCTCTAAGAGCGAGAGAGGAGGGGAGTCCGAGGAAGACCGCGTCACCAGTGCAACCGAACCGCTATCGTCACCCAGCCAGCTGCCAGGGACAGAGTACGGCTCGGCGACCACCGCCACATCCACCAACCACTCCGCAAGGGTTTGGACCAGCAGGTCCTGGGCCGCCCTGCAGTGGTTGGTGTTTGCCTGTAGAACACGTCGACGATGTCCAGCCATTAGTCGGTGTTCATGGCACTTCCCTCGGAGGCCGGCACTGGAACTGGGGTTTCAGTGACGGCGGCAGCAGTGGCAGGTCGCTGTGGCGCCTGGACTTTGCCCTTCTTTGTGGGTGGGCGGCACTTCCTGCCCGTCATCACATGGTCTGCTGGACGACCATTGGCCGCACACACGACGCAATGCGGAGCAGTTGCCTTGCAGGTGGCCGACCTGTGCCCCTCTTTTCCGCAGCGGAAGCAGAGCTCCTTGCGCTCGGCAGATGACGGACAGAGAGCCCGGGTGTGGCCGATGCCGAAGCACTTGAAACAGCGCATCGGCTCGTCCTCAAGCGCTCGGACCCCACCCGAGCTAAGCCCCACTGGCAGGCGACCCTTGGCGAGGACTGCCTTGGCACTTGCGATGGGGCACTCCAAACGCATCGTGCCCATACCCCCGCGGCCTGGTCTAATGGCGCGGCTCTTGATCGATTCGACGGCGCAGCCCCCCGCCGCCGCAACCGCGGCTACCACCTCTTCATGGGTGACTGTGTCGTCGAGATCAGTCACCTCAAGAGCCACACATTTCACCGGCCTCACGATCTTGGCCGTGTCTGCGACAGCCTCCCTGAGCTTCGCCGCAAAGAGTTCCGCCTTGGTGCCGCCTTGAGCCCCGGAGAACTCAAAGATACGAGCCCCCGTTTGGGTCCTTCGGCACGTGACCCTGCCCGCCCCGAGTTGCGTAGGGTCGACGTTAGTGCGAGCCCGTCGTAGTACGGACTCGTACGTCTCCCCACGCTCCGCTGCTTCAGGGGTCAGCGTGACCACTACGGCTGCGGATTTCGGAGGAAGAGGGAGTTTCTTCCTCTTCTCCGCTGCGGCTGCAGGTTTGGCTGCAGGAGGCTTGGGGGCCACTTTCTTCTTCCCCTTCCGCTTCTTCGACACCACCTTCACCCACGGCTGGTTGGAAGGGGTGGTGGAGGGCAGCAGTGGGTCCTCCCTCGGAAGGTCCTGAGGGACCGTCTGGGCAGTCGGGGCGGCCGGGGTGGTCTTCTTCCCCTTACCCTTTCCCTTGCCCTTGGACTCCCGCTGGGCTGGGGCCGTTGAAGGACCCGGTGCGCTAGGGGTCCTCTCGGATACCTTATCCGCCGCGAGTGGAGGGCGAAGCCGCTTCTCCGGAAGTAGCCGGTCCTCTATTCCTGCGAAGCAGGCCCTGGTGAAGGCCCTCTCCTCCATTACGACCTTGCGGATGATTTCCTCAAGGTTGGAGGGGGCGGGCATCGACGCTGGACCTTCCGATGTCCCCTCAGGCCGGGCCATGAGCTCGGCAACGCGCGCGTGCAGCGCCGACACCTCTTTTTGCAGGCGATCCACTTTCGCCTGCAGTTGCCGCGTTTTTTTTTTTTTTTTTTTTTTTACGGGGGGAAGTCCTCATGGACTTCCTCCGCCTGGGGAGAGGCGGAGGGGCGTGCCGGACTCTTACCGGCTAAAACCACCCCGGTGTCTCCTCACACGTGCGCACGGGGCCGCGGGAATCCACATTCTTCCGCAGCCCCACACTAGTGCTGGCCCGGTCTGTCCGGGCCTCGTCTCTAGCACGGGGTAGTGAGGTGTTCGACTACCCCGTGCATCCTCTTAGAGGCGCGCGTAGACACCGCGCGCGCCTTCGCCTCGGGTCCATCGGATAGGGGGCGGGGACTTCCCCAAGTCCGTCGCCCCTGGACCCATTCATGGGGGGCGGAAGAGGGCGTTATCCGCCCTTCTTCTGCGCCCGGTGCGTCTTCTGCGGCCTAGGAAGGGAGTGGAGATCTCCCTCTCCCGTTCCGCAGCTTCCTTCTGCGACATCACGTCCTCGCAGAAGGACACCACCGCGTCCCACGACTCTGCGCTACCGACCATACTACGAACCACGGCCGGCAGCGACAGATCGCCTCCCACTTCTGATGTGAGGGCACGGCGCTGCTCCTCCCAAGCCACACACTCGGCGAGCGTGTGTTGCGCCGTGTCCTCCCCACAATGGACGCAGTGGTGGCACCGAGCGTCCGGCTCCCTGTCTATGCGACACAGGTACTTGCCGAAGCAACCGTGCCCCGACAATACCTGTGTCACCCTGAACGACAGGGAGCCATGCCTTCTCCCGAGCCAGTCGTCGAGTACTGGCCGGATCGCCTCGACGGTAGCGAGGCCGGCGGTAGGGCGCAGAAGCCTCTGCCGCCATTCCGCCACCAGGACCTGACGGAGCTCCTCTCGGCGCCGCGCGATCTGCCGCTGCACCGGTCTCGAGCCCCGTGCCCGCTCTTCCTCGCGCCATCGATATAATGACGCGAGTACTTTCGCCTCTAGGTCCCAGGGCGGGGATCCGGCCAGGACGCAAGCCGCCTCGTAGGAGATCGTGCGATACCCGCGGACGACTCTGACGGCCATCGCCCTCTGCGGCTTCCGCAGAATGGCGAGAGTACTGGCCGTCATGTCGAGCGCCCACACAGGGGCCCCATACAGGGCCATGGATCGCACGATTCCCACGTACAACCGCCTACAGGCGGCGCTCGGGCCCCCCAAGTTGGGAAGCAACGTTGAAAGCGCGCCTGCTGCACCCATCAGCTTGGGCGCCAGCCGCCGGAAGTGGGGACCGAATTCCCAACGGCTGTCGAGCACCAATCCCAGGTACTTCATGGTGGACTCGACAGCTATCCGGGTCCCACTGACCACGATGTGTGATCCCGGCGCCGGCGCGCGTCGGGGGCCATGAAACACCATGGCCTCCGACTTGTTCAGGGCCACCTCCAGGCCCAGGCGCCGGATGCGGTTCACCACCTGTGACACCGCAGCCGTGGCTATCAACGTCGCTTCCCTGTGCGAGCTCCCCCGGGCAGTGACAAGCGTGTCGTCCGCATAACACGTCAAGTCGGCGCCCGACGGGAGTTCGCCTCTCAGCACCCAGTCGTATCCGATGTTCCACAGGAGCGGTCCCAGGACCGATCCCTGTGGGACACCGCACGACGTGAGGCGCCGACCGGCACCGTCACGTCCCCGATAGGTGACGCATCTACCTTCCAGGTAAGCCCCTACTGTACGGCGGAGGTAGGGAGGCACACGGTGGTAATGCAGCGCCTCCCGAATACAACTCCAGGGCAGGGTATTGAAGGCGTTGGAGATGTCCAAGGACACCGCCAGCACCACCCCACCCCGGGACACCGTTTCCTCCGCCAGGGCCCTCACGCGCATGATGGCATCTATGGTGGAGCGCCCCCGACGAAACCCAAACTGTTTATCGTCTAGGTTCGGCCCCTCCCTGCACAAGTGGCTGACGAGGCGATCTGCGATAATACGCTCAAAAAGTTTGCCCGCCTCGTCTAGCAACACTATGGGCCGATACGCGGACGGCGAGTCCGCGGGGCGCCCCTCCTTCCTGAGCAGGACCAGCCTCCCCTCCTTCCACACACTGGGAAACTGGCCCCGCTCGAGACATGCCGTGAAGAGCCCCCTCAGCTGGGGCTCTAGCTCGTTCAGAGCTAAGACGAGAGCTCGACCAGGAACTCCGTCGGGTCCGGGCGCTGTGTTCTTGGCCCGGAGTCGCGACACGGCCGCTCTCGTCTCTGCTTGCGTCACCTCGGGGACATCGGTGCTCTCCTCTTCTGGAGAGTCTGTGGCTGAGGGCGAAGCCATCGCCGGGGGAACGTGTCCCGCTCGCTCAGGGAAGAGGGCCGACACTACCGCCTCTAGCAACTGGGGTTGCATCGTCTGGGTAAGTGGAGGCGCCCAGGCCCGCAGCTTGCCCCGTGCCCAACGGTAGGGGCGGCCCCCACGGATCCCGATCCAGGGACCCCAGTAGCTCTTCCCTGGCACGCGACTTTGAGTCGCCGATGGCCAGCCACAGAGTCTCCTTGGACGCGCGGTACACCTCATACAGCGCGTCCTCCTCGGCGGGATCCCGTCGACGTCGCCTCCGGTATCGAGTGTACTGGCGGCGAACCGCAACGCACTCGACGCGCAGTCGCGCGATCTCTGCGGTCCACCAGTACACCTGGCGCCTTGCGGACTGTTGGCGGACGCGGGGCATGGACGCGTCGCAGATCTGCGTCATCGCCCCGCGAAACCACAGCGCCACCGCCTCGACGTCGACGGGTCCGTTCGTCGCCGACTCCCAGGTCCAGGACTGGACTAAGGCAGCTTCCTCGAGTAGCTCGAGTGGTTGTCGATGCGCTTAAGCGCCCAACGCGGGCCGTCGTTAATCGGGGTTGTTGGATGGCGGCCGCTCGCGGTCTGGGCGGAGACGTCGAACCGGATATACCGATGGTCCGACAACGTCTCCACCTCCACGGCGACACGCCAGTCGCGGACTCGGCTGGCGACAGAGGGGCTAGCGAACGAGACGTCCACTATCGAACCGCCCCGCTGCCGCACGCACGTAAATTCCGAACCCCGATTTAGGACGACCACACCGGTCGTCACCGCCCACTCTTCCAGCACCTCGCCCCGAGGGTCAGTGACCGGAGATCCCCACGCCGATGACTTGGCGTTGAGATCCCCAAGCACCAGAACGGGACGAGGGTGATGGCGGCCTACGACGGCGCCCAACTCGACAAGGAAACCCTCGAAGTCGGCGAGACTCTTGTTGGGGGAGAAATACGCCCCCACAACGACGATACCGCCCGACACCGCAGCAACCCAGCCGCGGCCCCGAGACGGGTCGATCAGAGTCTCGCCAATAATGGCCACCAAACCGTCAGCGCACCCCAACCAGTTGTCACGGTCGGGGATGAAATACGGTTCGGCGACCACAGCCACGTTGATCGACCACTCTGCCATGCTCTGGAGTAGGAGATCCTGAGCTCTGGCACAGTGGTTGATGTTGCCCTGGAGGAAATGGAGTTGTGCCATTATTGACATTCCATTCCCTCGGCAACGGTCCTGGGCCGGGAGTCGGCCGCGGAGCTACTAGCCTGCGGGGGGGTCGAGATCTCCCCGGCAGGCTGAGTGCCCCTCTTCTTTTTCTTCTTGGCCTTGCTGGCAGGCGCACCACAGGCCCCTCCGCCCACTCTGTGTCCCGCTGGCTTTCCTGCAGCCGAACACAAACTGCAGTTGAGCGCCGCGGAACACTGGGCCGCCTTGTGGCCAGGCTGACCACAGCGGTAGCAAAGGTCGCTGCGGTCAACCTCGGCGGTGCACTTTGCCCGGACGTGCCCCTTTTCCAGGCACCGGAAGCACCGCAAAGCCCGGGGCTGCAGGAGTTTGACCCTCGCTGCAACCCAGCCCACCAGCAATCTGCCACTATCGGCGATCTTCTTCGCCGTCGCTACAGGGCACCGAACCCAGACTACGCCGAGTCCGGTAGCGTCGGCGCGTATGTCGCCGGCCCGCACCTTGTCCGGCGGACACTCACCGCTTCGGGCAACGGCCGCCACCACCTCTTCAGAGGTCACGGAATCATCCAGGCCAGCGATCCGCACCTCTGCGGTTTTCATTGGCCTGGAGACCCGGACATCCTCAGGGTTGAGGACCTCCCTCAGTTTGGCGGCCAGAGCGTCCGCCTTTTCGGCACTGCCGCTCGCAGCACCGGCCACCTCAAACAGCCGCGCACCCGTGGCAGCTTGCCTGAGGGCGACGGACTGAAGGCCAAGATCCGACAGTTTGATCCTGGCCTTGGCCTCGGCGATGACCGACGCGTACGTTACGCCGCGCTCCGCCGCTCCTGGCTGCAGCGTGAGCGTCACAGCTTCGGAACGCGGAGCATGCAGCGTCGGTCCTTTGCGACCACCTTTGGCAGTCCGCCGCGCAGGCTGAGCAACCGCCTTTGCGGTTCGGCCGGGGGCGCGTGCTGCTGCTGAGGCCACCTTAGCGGCTTTGCGGGCCTTCTTGCGGCCCACGACTGTCGCCCAGGTCTCACCCTTAGACCCGGCAGTCGTGGGCTGATCGCTCGGGGGAGTTCCCTCCGCGGGCTTCTGGGCACCCTCCGCGGGCTTCGCCTTGCGAGACGCAGGTCTCGGCGCCTCCTCAGTCCTCCGCCGAGCATCGGCGGCTAGAGGCGGACGGATGATTTCCGCAGGGAGGCGCCGAGAAATCGCCTCAATACGAGCGTTCATCATGCTCCCGCACTGGAGCAAGCAGAGTCGGACAATGCGCTCGACCTCGTCATCGGTACGAGCGCTTGCCGGTCTCGGTGCGGGAGCCGGGGCCACCACGGGTGCGGCATCGGTGGACGTGCGTCGCTGCTGCTGCTCGCTCAGCGCAGCGACTTGCCGCCGGAGGTCCTCCAAATCATTACGGAGGCGGCCGTTCTCCTCCTGCAACTTCGCGACCTCGTCTGAGGCCGTCCTGTTGAGGAGGGTGCCAACCGCCTCCTTGATGTCCGCGGCAGCCTCCTTCAGACCGCGGGTGAATGTGCCCTTCAGGCTGCCAGATTTGGTGGCAACCTTCAGGACCAAGTCCACCCCGTCCAAGGCCAGCTGACTCAAGGCCACCGCGGATGGCTCCCCTTCTGCCGCTAGAGCAGCGCATCGCTCGCGTGCACGTCGGGCCATCTCCGACACTTCGTCGGCCGCGACGGCTTTGCGCTGCTCCCTTCTGGTGGCATTGAGCTCCGCCTTGGAGCTCCCAAGCGAGGCACAGCTCTCGCCACCAGGGTCCTCTGTGGTGACCCCCATGTCACTTTCTGCTTCGCTGGCCGCCGGGGTATTAGAGCGCAAAAACCTCCCTTGCGCATCCCTCCTCGGCCGCGAAGCAGTCACCCCCTTTGAAGCCTGCCGACCTCTCCTCGCGGTCGGCAGCTTCGGAGCCAGCAGGCCTTCCTCATCTGAGGACAGACCCACTGACCCATCTCCCACCAGAGCAGGGTCGTGTGGACGCTTCCTAACGGACGACGATCCACGCGACCCTCGAACATCCACGAGATTTACTCTCACGTCCAATAAGTGGCTACCAGTAGCATTTTCAGCAACAGGGGCCTGGTCGCCTACCCCTGCGCGTCCATCGGTAGCTAATTTACCACTCGCAGGCCCGGGTACCTGCGAGCGCCGGGCGTCAGCCGGGTCGCATGACAAAACACACTCGTTATTGTCCGACATTTCATTAAAGGAATTGGGGGGGTACGCACATCGCTTCCCCAAGGCGATGCGGCCGCTCTTTTTGGGAGGGTATTTGGTCCTCCCGAGGCCCGCGGACGCCTCCGGTGCAGGATATACCGCCCGCTGTTCGGTATTTACAAACTAACTTTTTTTTTTTGGTATTTTTTATAATTTTGTATTGTTTTCTTTTGTTTTTATATTTTTATAATTTTCTCTTTGATTTTTTTTTTTTTTTTTTTTTTCCCTAACCTAACCTAAAAACTAACTAAACCTACCCTCCACCCGGCACCGTGACTCAAAAACCTCGCCACGATGCCCATAGACCGCGGGTTGAGGAGCAACCCACGGTCTTTCCCACCTCGGTCCCCGCGATGTACACGCTGCCGAGACCCGTAGACCGCGGACTGAAAAACGGCACGCGGTCTTCCCCACCTCGCTCCCTACTCGTGCACTCTGCAGCTGCAGAGCGCAGATAGGGAGCCCTCGGGAGCGACTCCTCCGCTCCGGCAGAAATTCGCCACGGACAACAATCTCCTCTTTCCCCGCCACCCCGCGAAGAGATTATTGTCCGTGCCCAGGGTGCACCGGCCTAGCGACTGCTCTTCCCCCCGGACGTATCCAGAAGGGACCAGCAGCCACCGAGCGCACGAGGAGGTTTCCTGCCCTGCACCCCGGAGGTGGTGCGCTGTGCCAACTCCTTGACGATGCCGAGCAAGCTCGCTGCCCGGCATTTCAGGGCCTTCTGGAAGGTCCCCTTCAAATTGGAGGACTTAGAGGCCACCTCCAGAATCTCCTGCTGATCCTCCAGAGCCATGCGCTCCATTTCCTCTACGGAGTGGTCCGCGTAGAGGACGCTGGAGGCGCCGTAGCCAGCCTTGGCTCTGGTGGTTCTCGCACGTTGTTCGTTGGAAGAGATCCTCTCTTCCAAGTCAGCCTGAATCACCGCCCGCTTCGCAGGCTTCTCCGTTTGGTCCGGAGAGCCTCTGGAGTCCTGCCTAAGGAAGGCCCGCTTTCTTGACTGACGTGTGGAACCGCAAGTCGTGCCACTCAAAATCGACTCGTTGTCGGAAAAGTCCGACACGATGTCACTACCACGTGCTAGACTCGCCGCAGATGGTGCGCGGCTGGTCTCTGATGCCGAAGCATCCTGGGATTTAGTTTGGCCCTGAGAAGGGCCTTTTGGTTGGCCCTGAGAAGGGCCTTTGGGTTGGCCCTAAAACGCCCGGAGGCGTCCCTCAAGGGTTGTGGCATTGCCACCAACAATATCGAGAGCTCACGACAACTTAAGCAACCGATTCACAGCGTTCGTTAGCCGCCGGCCTGCCACTCCGTTACGGTGGTCAGGCGCGACGTTGCCCAGGGGTTACTACGAGGAAGTCAACGCTGTGGGGGGACCCCCACCCCAACCTAAGCTTTTTTTTTTTTTTTTTTTTTTTGCGGCACTGAGAAAAATGCTATTACGCATACCCTTCCCGTCGGGGGACGGGAGAGGGTTATGTGGGACTCCCCGGTAAAGTCGTTCCCGGTATACCCACTAAAAAACCCAGTGGCACTCCGGCCTCGCCTGAGTGGAGGGGGTCTGGGAATCCATGTCGTCCAGGCCCCCACCGGCGACTGCCCGCCTCATGGCAGGCCCCTCAAATCCCCCCCTAGCAGGGAGGAGCCTTTATGATGGCCGGAGCACGGGTGATTCGTGCGATGCAGGCGCTTGCGCCCCCGCGCTTGTCGCCCGCTGATCACCCCCTGGAGCAGGTGACGACGGACGTTGTGTACGCCGTCTTCGTCCACCCCTTCTTCGCTGGCGGAGCGGCGCTGCGAGAGGATCTTCTTCCCGCATGCGCTCCGCCGCCTCCTTCTGTGACATGACGTCCTCACAGAAGGAGGCCACCGCTGCCCATGCCTCCTCACTCCCCAGCATGGATGTTATGACGCTGGGGAGCGAAAGGTCGTTCCCGACCGCTGCCACCAGGGCGCGGCGGGGTTCGTCCCACGATGGGCACACCTCTAAG
Organism: Spodoptera exigua; assembly: GCA_902829305.4. Classification (NCBI taxonomy): domain Eukaryota; kingdom Metazoa; phylum Arthropoda; class Insecta; order Lepidoptera; family Noctuidae; genus Spodoptera; species Spodoptera exigua. The sequence continues at coordinate 20,101,614 of LR824601.2, read as the reverse complement.
GTATGCTCTGCAGAGTCCACCGCGGCGCCACAGTGGTGGCATTGTGGCGACTCCTCCCTCCCTATTCGGTGCAGGTACGATCCGAAGCAACCATGCCCGGACAGGACCTGCACCAAGCGAAACGACAGGCAGCCGTGCTGCCGATCGAGCCAGTCGATCAGGACGGGCCCGATGGCGTCCAACGTCCGGCGACCAAACTCTGCGGAGGCGAGTTCCTCAGCCCAGTGCCGAGTGATGGCCTCCCTCACCTCTTCCCGCACATTTTCCCGTTCCCCAAGGGCCGGGGACCGGTTGAGCGCCCTCTGCTCCGCCGTCCAGTCGTACACTCTGGCGAGCACCCATGCCTCGAGCTCCCAAGGAGGGGTACCCGCCAGAGCGCACGCCGCTGCGAAACCCACTGTGCGATATGCCCTCGCCACCCGCTGTGCAATGGCCCTTTGTGGCCTGCGGATGGCGGCGACGTTCTCCCGTCTGCACAGTGAGTCCGCCCAGATAGGTGCCCCGTATAGGGCCATGCTCTTCAGAATGCCGGCGTATACGAGGACTAGGCCCAGGTACTTCATCTGGGCCTGCACCCCAATGCGGACACCCTCCACGTGAATGTGCGCGTCAGGCGGTTGGCGTTGCCGGGACCCGTGGAAGAACACTGCCTCGGTCTTGTGCAGCGCCACCGTCAGCCCTAGGCGGGAGACCCTCTCTACCACCCTTGAACCACCCGCCGAAGCCAAGCTGGCCGCCTCTCCGAAATTTCTCCCCCGGGCAGTGAGGAGCGTGTCGTCTGCATAGCAGATGACAGACGTGCCACGGGGGAGGTTGCCCCGCAAGAGCCAGTCGAACCCGATGTTCCACAGGAGTGGTCCTAGAACAGAGCCCTGCGGAACACCGGACTCGACGCGGTACCTTCGCAGCTGGCCAGACTTGTCCACCAGAAGGACAGTGCGGTCCCGCAGGTAGTCCGCCAAGAGATCCCGCAAATAAGGAGGCACCCCGTGAAAGCGGAGCGCCTCAAGAATGGTGGAGTGGGGAATGGAGTTGAAGGCGTTGGATATGTCGAATGACACAGCCAACAATCCATCCCCCGCATCCATCGCCTCCCTCGCCTGCCCCTTGAGTCGGGAGAGGGCGTCGACAGTCGAGCGTTCAGCTCGAAAGCTGAACTGTGCGTCCGACAGGTCCGGGCCAATTGTGCTCAAGTGTTCACCTCCAGAATCTCCTGCTGATCCTCCAGAGCCATGCGCTCCATTTCCTCTACGGAGTGGTCCGCGTAGAGGACGCTGGAGGCGCCGTAGCCAGCCTTGGCTCTGGTGGTTCTCGCACGTTGTTCGTTGGAAGAGATCCTCTCTTCCAAGTCAGCCTGAATCACCGCCCGCTTCGCAGGCTTCTCCGTTTGGTCCGGAGAGCCTCTGGAGTCCTGCCTAAGGAAGGCCCGCTTTCTTGACTGACGTGTGGAACCGCAAGTCGTGCCACTCAAAATCGACTCGTTGTCGGAAAAGTCCGACACGATGTCACTACCACGTGCTAGACTCGCCGCAGATGGTGCGCGGCTGGTCTCTGATGCCGAAGCATCCTGGGATTTAGTTTGGCCCTGAGAAGGGCCATTTGGTTGGCCCTGAGAAGGGCCTTTGGGTTGGCCCTAAAACGCCCGGAGGCGTCCCTCAAGGGTTGTGGCATTGCCACCAACAATATCGAGAGCTCACGACAACTTAAGCAACCGATTCACAGCGTTCGTTAGCCGCCGGCCTGCCACTCCGTTACGGTGGTCAGGCGCGACGTTGCCCAGGGGTTACTACGAGGAAGTCAACGCTGTGGGGGGACCCCCACCCCAACCTAAGCTTTTTTTTTTTTTTTTTTTTTGCGGCACTGAGAAAAATGCTATTACGCATACCCTTCCCGTCGGGGGACGGGAGAGGGTTATGTGGGACTCCCCGGTAAAGTCGTTCCCGGTATACCCACTAAAAAACCCAGTGGCACTCCGGCCTCGCCTGAGTGGAGGGGGTCTGGGAATCCATGTCGTCCAGGCCCCCACCGGCGACTGCCCGCCTCATGGCAGGCCCCTCAAATCCCCCCCTAGCAGGGAGGAGCCTTTATGATGGCCGGAGCACGGGTGATTCGTGCGATGCAGGCGCTTGCGCCCCCGCGCTTGTCGCCCGCTGATCACCCCCTGGAGCAGGTGACGACGGACGTTGTGTACGCCGTCTTCGTCCACCCCTTCTTCGCTGGCGGAGCGGCGCTGCGAGAGGATCTTCTTCCCGCATGCGCTCCGCCGCCTCCTTCTGTGACATGACGTCCTCACAGAAGGAGGCCACCGCTGCCCATGCCTCCTCACTCCCCAGCATGGATGTTATGACGCTGGGGAGCGAAAGGTCGTTCCCGACCGCTGCCACCAGGGCGCGGCGGGGTTCGTCCCACGATGGGCACACCTCTAAGGTATGCTCTGCAGAGTCCACCGCGGCGCCACAGTGGTGGCATTGTGGCGACTCCTCCCTCCCTATTCGGTGCAGGTACGATCCGAAGCAACCATGCCCGGACAGGACCTGCACCAAGCGAAACGACAGGCAGCCGTGCTGCCGATCGAGCCAGTCGATCAGGACGGGCCCGATGGCGTCCAACGTCCGGCGACCAAACTCTGCGGAGGCGAGTTCCTCAGCCCAGTGCCGAGTGATGGCCTCCCTCACCTCTTCCCGCACATTTTCCCGTTCCCCAAGGGCCGGGGACCGGTTGAGCGCCCTCTGCTCCGCCGTCCAGTCGTACACTCTGGCGAGCACCCATGCCTCGAGCTCCCAAGGAGGGGTACCCGCCAGAGCGCACGCCGCTGCGAAACCCACTGTGCGATATGCCCTCGCCACCCGCTGTGCAATGGCCCTTTGTGGCCTGCGGATGGCGGCGACGTTCTCCCGTCTGCACAGTGAGTCCGCCCAGATAGGTGCCCCGTATAGGGCCATGCTCTTCAGAATGCCGGCGTATACGAGGACTAGGCCCAGGTACTTCATCTGGGCCTGCACCCCAATGCGGACACCCTCCACGTGAATGTGCGCGTCAGGCGGTTGGCGTTGCCGGGACCCGTGGAAGAACACTGCCTCGGTCTTGTGCAGCGCCACCGTCAGCCCTAGGCGGGAGACCCTCTCTACCACCCTTGAACCACCCGCCGAAGCCAAGCTGGCCGCCTCTCCGAAATTTCTCCCCCGGGCAGTGAGGAGCGTGTCGTCTGCATAGCAGATGACAGACGTGCCACGGGGGAGGTTGCCCCGCAAGAGCCAGTCGAACCCGATGTTCCACAGGAGTGGTCCTAGAACAGAGCCCTGCGGAACACCGGACTCGACGCGGTACCTTCGCAGCTGGCCAGACTTGTCCACCAGAAGGACAGTGCGGTCCCGCAGGTAGTCCGCCAAGAGATCCCGCAAATAAGGAGGCACCCCGTGAAAGCGGAGCGCCTCAAGAATGGTGGAGTGGGGAATGGAGTTGAAGGCGTTGGATATGTCGAATGACACAGCCAACAATCCATCCCCCGCATCCATCGCCTCCCTCGCCTGCCCCTTGAGTCGGGAGAGGGCGTCGACAGTCGAGCGTTCAGCTCGAAAGCTGAACTGTGCGTCCGACAGGTCCGGGCCAATTGTGCTCAAGTGTTTGTTGATGCGGGCGGCGAGGATCCGCTCGAACATTTTGCCGACCTCATCCAGCAAGACGATGGGTCGGTATGCCGATGGGGAGTCAACCGGCCGCCCTTCCTTCCGAAGGAGGCACAATTGGCCCTCCTTCCATGGCTTCGGGAACCTCTTACGCGTCAGACACGCACTGAAGAGGTCCCGAAATCTTTCCCCCATCTGGAAGGCGGTGATGGCCACCACTTTTGCGGGGACGCCGTCCGGACCTGGGGCTGTCTTCTTCCCCCGGAGGCAGAACGCTGCCCTCTCCAACTCATCAACCGTCACTGGATCGACTTCCTCCTCGACCGATGGAGCCATAACCCGTGGGGCGCTCATCACAGGCGGAGCGAAGTTGCTGTCCCTGCGCGGAAACAGGGACTGGACTACCTCCTCCAGCAACGACGGCTCGAGGGTCTCGGACACTGGGGGGCCGTACGGGCGCAGTTTGTTGCGCGCCGCCCTGTACGGCCTACCAAAGGGATCAGCGTCTAGGCCCTCGGCCATCTCCTCCCTCGCGCGATCCTGTGCTGAGCCCATTCGGGCCGTCAGCTCCCTCTTTGCCTCCACGTAGGCTGCGTAAAGGCGATCCTCATTGACGAGGTCTCGGTTACGCCGCCGCCGGCTCCTGGTGTAGGCCCGCCTGGCTCTCACACATGCGGTCCGTAGCTCCACCAATTCCTCTGACCACCAGTAAACGGCGCGTCGAGGAGGTGGACGGTGGGACCGAGGCATGCAAGAGTTGCAAACCTCGGTCAGGGAGTCCCTCAACTGGGCTGCCGTGGCATCCACATCGTGGACGTCGACAGGTGGCGACAGCCAGTCCTGGACGAACGCCGCCTCCGCTGCAGCTTCCCGGTCCAGGCGGGTAAGCGCCCACCGCGGGAAATGCGACCGAACCTCGCGCGCCCTAGGAGAGCCCTGGGTGGAGATGTCGAACCGCACATATCGGTGGTCAGACAAAGTCTCCACCCGCTCCACCCGCCAGTCTACTACGCAGGCCGCCAAAGAAGGGGAGGCGAAGGCGAGGTCCACGATGGAGCCCCCCTCCCGCCGCACGCAGGTGTGGACTGTGCCTCTGTTTAGAAGGGACAGTCCGGATGAGACGGACCAGGTCTCCACCTCGCGTCCTCGTGCATCGGTGGTCGGGTTGCCCCATGTCACCGACTTGGCGTTGAAGTCGCCCACGATAAGCACCCGCCGCTGCGCCACTCTACCTGCCACTCTGGTGAGACCGTCGAGATAGTGCTCGAACTCCGAGAGAGGGCGGTTTGGGGAGAAATACACCCCTACGAGGGCTATGTCTCCCCACGCGACGGCCACGTATCCCGGTCCCCTCTCTAAGAGCGAGAGAGGAGGGGAGTCCGAGGAAGACCGCGTCACCAGTGCAACCGAACCGCTATCGTCACCCAGCCAGCTGCCAGGGACAGAGTACGGCTCGGCGACCACCGCCACATCCACCAACCACTCCGCAAGGGTTTGGACCAGCAGGTCCTGGGCCGCCCTGCAGTGGTTGGTGTTTGCCTGTAGAACACGTCGACGATGTCCAGCCATTAGTCGGTGTTCATGGCACTTCCCTCGGAGGCCGGCACTGGAACTGGGGTTTCAGTGACGGCGGCAGCAGTGGCAGGTCGCTGTGGCGCCTGGACTTTGCCCTTCTTTGTGGGTGGGCGGCACTTCCTGCCCGTCATCACATGGTCTGCTGGACGACCATTGGCCGCACACACGACGCAATGCGGAGCAGTTGCCTTGCAGGTGGCCGACCTGTGCCCCTCTTTTCCGCAGCGGAAGCAGAGCTCCTTGCGCTCGGCAGATGACGGACAGAGAGCCCGGGTGTGGCCGATGCCGAAGCACTTGAAACAGCGCATCGGCTCGTCCTCAAGCGCTCGGACCCCACCCGAGCTAAGCCCCACTGGCAGGCGACCCTTGGCGAGGACTGCCTTGGCACTTGCGATGGGGCACTCCAAACGCATCGTGCCCATACCCCCGCGGCCTGGTCTGATGGTGCGACCCTTGACCAACTCGACGGCGCAGCCTCCCACCGCCGCAACCGCGGCTACCACCTCTTCTTGCGTGACCGAGTCGTCGAGATCGGTCACCTCGAGTGCCACACATTTGACCGGCCTCACGACCTTGGCCGTGTCCGCGACAGCCTCTCTCAATTTCGAGGCAAAGAGGTCCGCCTTGGTGCCGCCTTGAGCCCCGGAGAACTCAAAGATACGAGCCCCCGTTTGGGTCCTTCGGCACGTGACCCTGCCCGCCCCGAGTTGCGTAGGGTCGACGTTAGTGCGAGCCCGTCGTAGTACGGACTCGTACGTCTCCCCACGCTCCGCTGCTTCAGGGGTCAGCGTGACCACTACGGCTGCGGATTTCGGAGGAAGAGGGAGTTTCTTCCTCTTCTCCGCTGCGGCTGCAGGTTTGGCTGCAGGAGGCTTGGGGGCCACTTTCTTCTTCCCCTTCCGCTTCTTCGACACCACCTTCACCCACGGCTGGTTGGAAGGGGTGGTGGAGGGCAGCAGTGGGTCCTCCCTCGGAAGGTCCTGAGGGACCGTCTGGGCAGTCGGGGCGGCCGGGGTGGTCTTCTTCCCCTTACCCTTTCCCTTGCCCTTGGACTCCCGCTGGGCTGGGGCCGTTGAAGGACCCGGTGCGCTAGGGGTCCTCTCGGATACCTTATCCGCCGCGAGTGGAGGGCGAAGCCGCTTCTCCGGAAGTAGCCGGTCCTCTATTCCTGCGAAGCAGGCCCTGGTGAAGGCCCTCTCCTCCATTACGACCTTGCGGATGATTTCCTCAAGGTTGGAGGGGGCGGGCATCGACGCTGGACCTTCCGATGTCCCCTCAGGCCGGGCCATGAGCTCGGCAACGCGCGCGTGCAGCGCCGACACCTCTTTTTGCAGGCGATCCACTTTCGCCTGCAGTTGCCGCGTTTCGTCGGAGGTGGTGCGCTGTGCCAACTCCTTGACGATGCCGAGCAAGCTCGCTGCCCGGCATTTCAGGGCCTTCTGGAAGGTCCCCTTCAAATTGTAGGACTTGGAGGCCACCTCCAGAATCTCCTGCTGATCCTCCAGAGCCATGCGCTCCATTTCCTCTACGGAGTGGTCCGCGTAGAGGACGCTGGAGGCGCCGTAGCCAGCCTTGGCTCTGGTGGTTCTCGCACGTTGTTCGTTGGAAGAGATCCTCTCTTCCAAGTCAGCCTGAATCACCGCCCGCTTCGCAGGCTTCTCCGTTTGGTCCGGAGAGCCTCTGGAGTCCTGCCTAAGGAAGGCCCGCTTTCTTGACTGGCGTGTGGAACCGCAAGTCGTGCCACTCAAAATCGACTCGTTGTCGGAAAAGTCCGACACGATGTCACTACCACGTGCTAGACTCGCCGCAGATGGTGCGCGGCTGGTCTCTGATGCCGAAGCATCCCGGGATTTAGTTTGGCCCTGAGAAGGGCCTTTTGGTTGGCCCTGAGAAGGGCCTTTGGGTTGGCCCTGAGAAGGGCCTTTGGGGAGAAAACGCCCGGAGGCGTCCCTCAGTGGTTGTGGCATTGCCACCAACAATATCGGAAGCTCACGACAATTAAAGCAAGCGATTCACAGCGTTCGTTAGCCGCCGGCCTGCCACTCCGTTACGGTGGTCAGGCGCGACGTTGCCCAGGGGTCACTACGAGGAAGTCAACGCTGTGGGGGGACCCCCACCCCCAACCTAACCTTTTTTTTTTTTTTTTGCGGCACTGGGAAAAATGCTATTACGCATACCCTTCCCGTCGGGGGACGGGAGAGGGTTATGTGGGACTCCCCGGTAAAGTCGTTCCCGGTATACCCACTAAAAAACCCAGTGGCACTCCGGCCTCGCCTGAGTGGAGGGGGTCTGGGAATCCATGACGTCCAGTCCCCCACCGGCGACTGCCCGCCTCATGGCAGGCCCCTCAATTCCCCCCTAGGGAGGAGCCTTTATGATGGCCGGAGCACGGGTGATGCGTGCGATGCTGGCGCTTGCGCACCCGCGCTTGTCGCCTGCTGATCACCCCCTGGAGCAGATGAGGACGGACGTAGTACACGCCGTCTTCGTGCGCCCCTTCGTCGTTGGCGGAGCGGCGCTGCGAGAGGGTCTTCTTCCCGCATGCGCTCCGCCGCCTCCTTCTGTGACATGACGTCCTCACAGAAGGAGGCTACCGCTGTCCATGCCTCCTCACTTCCCAGCATGGATGTTATTACGCTGGGAAGTGAGAGGTCGTCCCCGACCACTGCAACCAAGGCGCGGCGGGGTTCATCCCACGCTGGGCACACCTCTAGAGTGTGCTCTGCCGTATCTAACGTGGCACCACAATGGTGGCACTGTGGCGATTCCTCCCTCCCTATTCGGTGCAGGTACGACCCGAAGCAACCATGCCCGGACAGCACCTGCACCAAACGAAACGACAGGCAGCCGTGCTGCCGATCGAGCCAGTCGTTTAGGACGGGCCCTATGGCGTCCAGCGTCCGGCGGCCAAACTCTGCAGAGGCCAGTTCCTCAGCCCAGTGCCGAGTGATGGCCTCCCTCACCTCTTCCCGCACATTTTCCCGTTCCCCAAGGGCCGGGGACCGGTTGAGCGCCCTCTGCTCCGCCGTCCAGTCGTACACTCTGGCGAGCACCCATGCCTCGAGCTCCCAAGGAGGGGTACCCGCCAGAGCGCACGCCGCTGCGAAACCCACTGTGCGATATGCCCTCGCCACCCGCTGTGCAATGGCCCTTTGTGGCCTGCGGATGGCGGCGACGTTCTCCCGTCTGCACAGTGAGTCCGCCCAGATAGGTGCCCCGTATAGGGCCATGCTCTTCAGAATGCCGGCGTATAGACGCCGACACTGGTCGCCAGGTCTCCCGAGGTTAGGGAGGAGCCACGAGAGGGCGCCCGCAGTCCTCAATAGGCGTGTCGATAGCCCACTGAAATGCGCGCTGAAGCGCCACTTGCTATCGAGGACTAGGCCCAGGTACTTCATCTGGGCCTGCACCCCAATGCGGACACCCTCCACGTGAATGTGCGCGTCAGGCGGTTGGCGTTGCCGGGACCCGTGGAAGAACACTGCCTCGGTCTTGTGCAGCGCCACCGTCAGCCCTAGGCGGGAGACCCTCTCTACCACCCTTGAACCACCCGCCGAAGCCAAGCTGGCCGCCTCTCCGAAATTTCCCCCCCGGGCAGTGAGGAGCGTGTCGTCTGCATAGCAGATGACAGACGTGCCACGGGGGAGGTTGCCCCGCAAGAGCCAGTCGAACCCGATGTTCCACAGGAGTGGTCCTAGAACAGAGCCCTGCGGAACACCGGACTCGAAACGGTACCTTCGCAGCTGACCAGACTTGTCCACCAGAAGGACAGTGCGGTCCCTCAGGTAGTCCGCCAAGAGATCCCGCAAATAAGGAGGCACCCCGTGAAAGCGGAGCGCCTCAAGAATGGTAGAGTGGGGAATGGAGTTGAAGGCGTTGGATATGTCGAATGACACAGCCAACAATCCATCCCCCGCATCCATCGCCTCCCTCGCCTGCCCCTTGAGTCGGGACAGGGCGTCGACAGTCGAGCGTTCAGCTCGAAAGCCGAACTGGGCGTCCGACAGGTCCGGGCCAATTGTGCACAGGTGCTTGTTGATGCGGGCGGCGAGGATCCGCTCGAACATTTTACCGACCTCATCCAGCAAGACGATGGGTCGGTATGCCGATGGGGAGTCAACCGGCCGCCCTTCTTTCCGAAGAAGGCACAATTGGCCCTCCTTCCAGGGCTTCGGGAACCTCTTACGCGTCAGACACGCACTGAAGAGGTCCCGAAATCTTACCCCCATCTGGGAGGCGGCGATGGCCACCACCTTTGCGGGGACGCCGTCCGGACCTGGAGCCGTCTTTTTCCCCCGGAGACAGTGAGTCGCCCTCTCGAACTCATCCTCCGTCACTGGAGGGAAACCTAACCTAACCTTTTTTTTTTTTTTTTTTTTTTTTTTTTACGGGGGGAAATCCTCATGGACTTCCTCCGCCTGGGGAGAGGCGGAGGGGCGTGCCGGACTCTTACCGGCTAAAACCACCCCGGTGTCTCCTCGCACGTGCGCGCGGGGCCGCGGGAATCCACATTCTTCCGCAGCCCCACACTAGTGCTGGCCCGGTCTGTCCGGGCCTCGTCTCTAGCACGGGGTAGTGAGGTGTTCGACTACCCCGTGCATCCTCTTAGAGGCGCGCGTAGACACCGCGCGCGCCTTCGCCTCGGGTCCATCGGATAGGGGGCGGGGACTTCCCCAAGTCCGTCGCCCCTGGACCCATTCATGGGGGGCGGAAGAGGGCGTTATCCGCCCTTCTTCTGCGCCCGGTGCGTCTTCTGCGGCCTGGGAAGGGAGTGGAGATCTCCCTCTCCCGTTCCGCAGCTTCCTTCTGCGACATCACGTCCTCGCAGAAGGACACCACCGCGTCCCACGACTCTGCGCTACCGACCATACTACGAACCACGGCCGGCAGCGACAGATCGCCTCCCACTTCTGGTGTGAGGGCACGGCGCTGCTCCTCCCAAGCCACACACTCGGCGAGCGTGTGTTGCGCCGTGTCCTCCCCACAATGGACGCAGTGGTGGCACCGAGCGTCCGGCTCCCTGTCTATGCGACACAGGTACTTGCCGAAGCAACCGTGCCCCGACAATACCTGTGTCACCCTGAACGACAGGGAGCCATGCCTTCTCCCGAGCCAGTCGTCGAGTACTGGCCGGATCGCCTCGACGGTAGCGAGGCCGGCGGTAGGGCGCAGAAGCCTCTGCCGCCATTCCGCCACCAGGACCTGACGGAGCTCCTCTCGGCGCCGCGCGATCTGCCGCTGCACCGGTCTCGAGCCCCGTGCCCGCTCTTCCTCGCGCCATCGATATAATGACGCGAGTACTTTCGCCTCTAGGTCCCAGGGCGGGGATCCGGCCAGGACGCAAGCCGCCTCGTAGGAGATCGTGCGATACCCGCGGACGACTCTGACGGCCATCGCCCTCTGCGGCTTCCGCAGAATGGCGAGAGTACTGGCCGTCATGTCGAGCGCCCACACAGGGGCCCCATACAGGGCCATGGATCGCACGATTCCCACGTACAACCGCCTACAGGCGGCGCTCGGGCCCCCCAAGTTGGGAAGCAACGTTGAAAGCGCGCCTGCTGCACCCATCAGCTTGGGTGCCAGCCGCCGGAAGTGGGGACCGAATTCCCAACGGCTGTCGAGCACCAATCCCAGGTACTTCATGGTGGACTCGACAGCTATCCGGGTCCCACTGACCACGATGTGTGATCCCGGCGCCGGCGCGCGTCGGGGGCCATGAAACACCATGGCCTCCGACTTGTTCAGGGCCACCTCCAGGCCCAGGCGCCGGATGCGGTTCACCACCTGTGACACCGCAGCCGTGGCTATCAACGTCGCTTCCCTGTGCGAGCTCCCCCGGGCAGTGACAAGCGTGTCGTCCGCGTAACACGTCAAGTCGGCGCCCGACGGGAGTTCGCCTCTCAGCACCCAGTCGTATCCGATGTTCCACAGGAGCGGTCCCAGGACCGATCCCTGTGGGACACCGCACGACGTGAGGCGCCGACCGGCACCGTCACGTCCCCGATAGGTGACGCATCTACCTTCCAGGTAAGCCCTTACTGTACGGCGGAGGTAGGGAGGCACACGGTGGTAATGCAGCGCCTCCCGAATACAACTCCAGGGCAGGGTATTGAAGGCGTTGGAGATGTCCAAGGACACCGCCAGCACCACCCCACCCCGGGACACCGTTTCCTCCGCCAGGGCCCTCACGCGCATGATGGCATCTATGGTGGAGCGCCCCCGACGAAACCCAAACTGTTTATCGTCTAGGTTCGGCCCCTCCCTGCACAAGTGGCTGACGAGGCGATCTGCGATAATACGCTCAAAAAGTTTGCCCGCCTCGTCTAGCAACACTATGGGCCGATACGCGGACGGCGAGTCCGCGGGGCGCCCCTCCTTCCTGAGCAGGACCAGCCTCCCCTCCTTCCACACACTGGGAAACTGGCCCCGCTCGAGACATGCCGTGAAGAGCCCCCTCAGCTGGGGCTCTAGCTCCTTCAGAGCTAAGACGAGAGCTCGACCAGGAACTCCGTCGGGTCCGGGCGCTGTGTTCTTGGCCCGGAGTCGCGACACGGCCGCTCTCGTCTCTGCTTGCGTCACCTCGGGGACATCGGTGCTCTCCTCTTCTGGAGAGTCTGTGGCTGAGGGCGAAGCCATCGCCGGGGGAACGTGTCCCGCTCGCTCAGGGAAGAGGGCCGACACTACCGCCTCTAGCAACTGGGGTTGCATCGTCTGGGTAAGTGGAGGCGCCCAGGCCCGCAGCTTGCCCCGTGCCCAACGGTAGGGGCGCCCCCACGGATCCCGATCCAGGGACCCCAGTAGCTCTTCCCTGGCACGCGACTTTGAGTCGCCGATGGCCAGCCACAGAGTCTCCTTGGATGCGCGGTACACCTCATACAGCGCGTCCTCCTCGGCGGGATCCCGTCGACGTCGCCTCCGGTATCGAGTGTACTGGCGGCGAACCGCAACGCACTCGACGCGCAGTCGCGCGATCTCTGCGGTCCACCAGTACACCTGGCGCCTTGCGGACTGTTGGCGGACGCGGGGCATGGACGCGTCGCAGATCTGCGTCATCGCCCCGCGAAACCACAGCGCCACCGCCTCGACGTCGACGGGTCCGTTCGTCGCCGACTCCCAGGTCCAGGACTGGACTAAGGCAGCTTCCTCGAGTAGCTCCTTGTCGATGCGCTTAAGCGCCCAACGCGGGCCGTCGTTAATCGGGGTTGTTGGATGGCGGCCGCTCGCGGTCTGGGCGGAGACGTCGAACCGGATATACCGATGGTCCGACAACGTCTCCACCTCCACGGCGACACGCCAGTCGCGGACTCGGCTGGCGACAGAGGGGCTAGCGAACGAGACGTCCACTATCGAACCGCCCCGCTGCCGCACGCACGTAAATTCCGAACCCCGATTTAGGACGACCAGACCGGTCGTCACCGCCCACTCTTCCAGCACCTCGCCCCGAGGGTCAGTGACCGGAGATCCCCACGCCGATGACTTGGCGTTGAGATCCCCAAGCACCAGAACGGGACGAGGGTGATGGCGGCCTACGACGGCGCCCAACTCGACAAGGAAACCCTCAAAGTCGGCGAGACTCTTGTTGGGGGAGAAATACGCCCCCACAACGACGATACCGCCCGACACCGCAGCAACCCAGCCGCGGCCCCGAGACGGGTCGATCAGAGTCTCGCCAATAATGGCCACCAAACCGTCAGCGCACCCCAACCAGTTGTCACGGTCGGGGATGAAATACGGTTCGGCGACCACAGCCACGTTGATCGACCACTCTGCCATGCTCTGGAGTAGGAGATCCTGAGCTCTGGCACAGTGGTTGATGTTGCCCTGGAGGAAATGGAGTTGTGCCATTATTGACATTCCATTCCCTCGGCAACGGTCCTGGGCCGGGAGTCGGCCGCGGAGCTACTAGCCTGCGGGGGGGTCGAGATCTCCCCGGCAGGCTGAGTGCCCCTCTTCTTTTTCTTCTTGGCCTTGCTGGCAGGCGCACCACAGGCCCCTCCGCCCACTCTGTGTCCCGCTGGCTTCCCTGCAGCCGAACACAAGCTGCAGTTGAGCGCCGCGGAACACTGGGCCGCCTTGTGGCCAGGCTGACCACAGCGGTAGCAAAGGTCGCTGCGGTCAACCTCGGCGGTGCACTTTGCCCGGACGTGCCCCTTTTCCAGGCACCGGAAGCACCGCAAAGCCCGGGGCTGCAGGAGTTTGACCCTCGCTGCAACCCAGCCCACCAGCAATCTGCCACTATCGGCGATCTTCTTCGCCGTCGCTACAGGGCACCGAACCCAGACTACGCCGAGTCCGGTAGCGTCGGCGCGTATGTCGCCGGCCCGCACCTTGTCCGGCGGACACTCACCGCTTCGGGCAACGGCCGCCACCACCTCTTCAGAGGTCACGGAATCATCCAGGCCAGCGATCCGCACCTCTGCGGTTTTCATTGGCCTGGAGACCCGGACATCCTCAGGGTTGAGGACCTCCCTCAGTTTGGCGGCCAGAGCGTCCGCCTTTTCGGCACTGCCGCTCTCAGCACCGGCCACCTCAAACAGCCGCGCACCCGTGGCAGCTTGCCTGAGGGCGACGGACTGAAGGCCAAGATCCGACAATTTGATCCTGGCCTTGGCCTCGGCGATGACCGACGCGTACGTTACGCCGCGCTCCGCCGCTCCTGGCTGTAGCGTGAGCGTCACAGCTTCGGATCGCGGAGCATGCAGCGTCGGTCCTTTGCGACCACCTTTGGCAGTCCGCCGCGCAGGCTGAGCAACCGCCTTTGCGGTTCGGCCGGGGGCGCGTGTTGCTGCTGAGGCCGCCTTAGCGGCTTTGCGGGCCTTCTTGCGGCCCACGACTGTCGCCCAGGTCTCACCCTTAGACCCGGCAGTCGTGGGCTGATCGCTCGGGGGAATTCCCTCCGCGGGCTTCTTGGCACCCTCCGCGGGCTTCCCCTTGCGAGACGCAGGTCTCGGCGGCTCCTCAGTCCTCCGCCGCGCATCGGCGGCTAGAGGCGGACGGATGATTTCCGCAGGGAGGCGCCGAGAAATCGCCTCAATACGAGCGTTCATCATGCTCCCGCACTGGAGCAAGCAGAGTCGGACAATGCGCTCGACCTCGTCATCGGTACGAGCGCTTGCCGGTCTCGGTGCGGGAGCCGGGGCCACCACGGGTGCGGCATCGGTGGACGTGCGTCGCTGCTGCTGCTCGCTCAGCGCAGCGACTTGCCGCCGGAGGTCCTCCAAATCATTACGGAGGCGGCCGTTCTCCTCCTGCAACTTCGTGACCTCGTCTGAGGCCGTCCTGTTGAGGAGGGTGCCAACCGCCTCCTTGATGTCCGCGGCAGCCTCCTTCAGACCGCGGGTGAATGTGCCCTTCAGGCTGCCAGATTTGGTGGCAACCTTCAGGACCAAGTCCACCCCGTCCAAGGCCAGCTGACTCAAGGCCACCGCGGATGGCTCCCCTTCTGCCGCTAGAGCAGCGCGTCGCTCGCGTGCACGTCGGGCCATCTCCGACACTTCGTCGGCCGCGACGGCTTTGCGCTGCTCCCTCCTGGTGGCATTGAGCTCCGCCTTGGAGCTCCCAAGCGAGGCACAGCTCTCGCCACCAGGGTCCTCTGTGGTGACCCCCATGTCACTTTCTGCTTCGCTGGCCGCCGGGGTATTGGAGCGCAAAAACCTCCCTTGCGCATCCCTCCGCGGCCGCGAAGCAGTCACCCCCTTTGAAGCCTGCCGACCTCTCCTCGCGGTCGGCAGCTTCGGAGCCAGCAGGCATTCCTCATCTGAGGACAGACCCACTGACCCATCTCCCACCAGAGCAGGGTCGTGTGGACGCTTCCTAACGGACGACGATCCACGCGACCCTCGAACATCCACGAGATTTACTCTCACGTCCAATAAGTGGCTACCAGTAGCATTATCAGCAACAGGGGCCTGGTCGCCTACCCCTGCGCGTCCATCGGTAGCTAATTTACCACTCGCAGGCCCGGGTACCTGCGAGCGCCGGGCGTCAGCCGGGTTGCATGACAAAACACACTCGTTATTGTCCGACATTTCATTAAAGGAATTGGGGGGGTACGCACATCGCTTCCCCAAGGCGATGCGGCCGCTCTTTTTGGGAGGGTATTTGGTCCTCCCGAGGCCCGCGGACGCCTCCGGTGCAGGATATACCGCCCGCTGTTCGGTATTTACAGACTAACTTTTTTTTTTTTTGGTATTTTTTATAATTTTGTATTGTTTTCTTTTGTTTTTATATTTTTTTATTTTTCTCTTTTTTTTTTTTTTTATTTTTTTTTTTTTTTTTTTTTTTTTTTTTTATTTTTTTTTTTCCTAACCTAACCTAAAATCTAACTAAACCTACCCTCCACCCGGCACCGTGACTCAAAAACCTCGCCACGATGCCCATAGACCGCGGGTTGAGGAGCAACCCACGGTCTTTCCCACCTCGGTCCCCGCGATGTACACGCTGCGGAGACCCGTAGACCGCGGACTGAAAAACGGCACGCGGTCTTCCCCACCTCGCTCCCTACTCGTGCACTCTGCAGCTGCAGAGCGCAGATAGGGAGCCCTCGGGAGCGACTCCTCCGCTCCGGCAGAAATTCGCCACAGACAACAATCTCCTCTTTCCCCGCCCCCCCGCGAAGAGATTATTGTCCGTGCCCAGGGTGCACCGGCCTAGCGACTGCTCTTCCCCCCGGACGTATCCAGAAGGGACCAGCAGCCACCGAGCGCACGAGGAGGTTTCCTGCCCTGCACCCCAACCTAACCTAACCTAACTTATCTAACCGGGCCCCCCAAGTTGGGAAGCAACGTTGAAAGCGCGCCTGCTGCACCCATCAGCTTGGGCGCCAGCCGCCGGAAGTGGGGACCGAATTCCCAACGGCTGTCGAGCACCAATCCCAGATACTTCATGGTGGACTCGACAGCTATCCGGGCCCCACTGACCACGATGTGTGATCCCGGCGCCGGCGCGCGTCGGGGGCCATGAAACACCATGGTCTCCGACTTGTTCAGGGACACCGCCAGCACCACCCCACCCCGGGACACCGTTTCCTCCACCAGGGGCCTCACGCGCATGATGGCATCTATGGTGGAGCGCCCCCGACGAAACCCAAACTGGTTCTCGTCTAGGTTCGGCCCCTCCCTGCACAAGTGGCTGACGAGGCGATCTGCGATAATACGCTCAAAAAGTTTGCCCGCCTCGTCTAGCAACACTATGGGCCGATACGCGGACGGCAAGTCCGCGGGGCGCCCCTCCTTCCTGAGCAATCATATTATAGGGAATTAAGCGATCCAGCGCCCATGCCACCGCCAGTGTGACCTTTCAGTGAGCATGACAACTCCAAGCTGTTATAAGGACCGACATTCTGCTAGTCTAAACAATTGTAATAGGTTACAGGGCACTCACATTTACAAATTTATCAAGTTATAGTTATACAATATAATGTAATTTCACTAAAATGAAGAAGTCCCATTCAAGCAAAATCCACTGAAACGTTATTTATTTTGGTGTAGGTTTGCTATCCTGTGGAGCAGGACCAGCATGTCTCCAAGCATCTTTATCTACAATGTAATCATTCAGTGTGTAGTATGCTTTTCTACATAAAGTTTTCTTTACACATAATTTAAAATTTCTTTCATTTAATTGTTGTATTTCGCCTGGGATTTTGTTATAACATTTAACACAGAATCCCATGAACGACTTGTGTACCTTTGCCAATCTAAATAATGGCTGACGTAATCTATCTCTATGTCTAGTTTGATAATTATGTCTATCTGACACCTTATCGAATATTTTTAAGTTTTTCCTTACATACATAACGTTTTCATAAATAAACTGACATGGCACGGTCATAATATTGATCTCTCTAAACTTTTCTCTAAGAGACTCACGACGCTTTAGGTTGTAAATAGCTCTGATGGCACGCTTTTGCAAAACAAAGATAGACTCAATGTCAGCAGCCTGTCCCCACAACAAGATGCCATACGACATAATGCTATGAAAGTAGCTGAAGTACACCAGTCTTGCAGTGTCCACATCTGTTAGCTGTCGGATCTTCCAGACAGCAAATGCTGCAGAGCTCAACCGTCCAGCCAGAGATGTGATATGGGGCCCCCATTGTAGTTTGTCATATATGGTTATACCCAGAAACGTAGTTTGTTTTACAAATTCCAATTTCTTACCGTTTAATAATATGTCACATTCGTTACTTTTAACACTTGGCAAACTGAATCGTATACACTTTGTCTTTTTGTCGTTTAGGACTAAATTATTAACTGTAAACCAATTCTGAACCTTCGTAATAGCATTATTTACGTCGTCATAATTATCTGTCCGTCTATTTATTTTAAAAATCAACGATGTGTCATCAGCAAATAATACCATTTCTGGTTCACGTTGAAATAATAAACGTTGAAAAAATACCTATTGATCAAGATTTAGGAGAAAAAGTGACAAGCATTAATATCAAAAGTTTACCTAGATATCGTCGAAATAGAAAATAAATATTATCAATGGATGTGTACGATGTGTGTGTGTGTATGGACGAGCAATATTGGCGTCGAGAAACAGTAGTGTTGACGAAATTTTAACTAAACTTAAAACAAGGGATATAGTCACTTAAACATCCATTGATACCGGATCAAGAAGATGCAGTCCATTATCTACAGGCATTTCTTAATTCTTTAATCCCGAGTGGCCTCCTACCACATTCTCTTAAGTTAAAAATTGGTGCCCCAATCATTTTACTTAGAAATCTTAAGCCACCAAATTTATGTAACGGGACTCGACTTCAGGTTAAATTTCTTCGCAATAACGTGATCATTGCAACAGTTTTGACTGGTCCAGCGGTTGGTCAAACATTACTTATACCTCGGATCCTAATGATTCCAAATGATTTGCCTTTTCATTTTAAAAGAATCCTATTTCCAATTTAATTATCTTTTTAAAAAAAATTACCTCTTTATAATATAAGTGTACTTAGATTAGATTTACGATAAGACTGTTTTCCGCACAGCCAACTATAGTTGGCTTTGTCGCGTTGTCAAGATCAGGTTGCGGAAACAATCAATATATTTTTCAGCCACAAGAAAATAAAACGAAAAATATAATTTACTCAGAAGTACTTTAAAATAATATTTTAACCCGATTTAAAGTGGACGGACACTCCCGCCTGTAGTCGTAATTCTTACGTGTCTGGCTGAATGTCGAAGAGATAGATAGCCTGTGGCTTATACAATTTAAGTTAATCTATATTTCTCTTAATATTATAAAGCTGAAAAGTTTGGTAATCTCGGCAAATACTGATCTGATATGAAAAGTGTTTAAATATTCAATAGTCCATTTATTGGGGGAGGCTATAATATAGGCCATATTTTATCTTGGTATTTCCACGGAAACGACAAAAACGCGGGTGAAACCGCGGGGCACAGCTAGTTCCCTATAATATGGTTGAGTTGGGCGATGCTGGTGTACGTGTCATGCTTGTGAACTGGCGCCGTTAGTCGGGACTGGTCAGCTCCGGACTGTCTATTATCCTTAAGGTTACTTTATTTTTATATTTGAATAAATATTAGTGTTACACTGTTCTCACATAATTGAACCAACTGTTTGTAAAAGGAATCTGTATGTGAAACTTATTTAAAAAGAGTAACCATGGAGTTTCTTGCTCGTTCTTCTCCAACGGAATCTACACTTTGGAACGAGCAAATAGCTTCACAAAGAGGACTGACCGACAGACTGACACTATATCTTCTAAATTTTGTTTGACGTTCAAAAGTGCCTGTAAAGGTCTTTGGAATAAATGATTTTTGACTTTAGTTTTATTTGCTTCAGTAAGGAGGACGTTGCCGGAGGTTGACGATTTCTGGTTTGTTCTATATTCTGAGCTTAAAGCATAAAAAACAACACAATGTCAAGATGACATTATATTGGGAACGTTTTCTTGTAATATTTAATTTAATATTACTACAATTACAATGTTCAAATTCTTATTTATTACCGAAATACAGAGTCCCGAAAAACTATTCTCTTCCTTCGGACCCCGTATATTTGCCTGCAGACCTCGATGAAGATGTTTACAATCACATTATCGAGCAGAGACCGGACTTGGAGGATATACTAAGTCGTCAGAGAAGAAGACTACTTCGGCTAAAAGAGATGCCTTACTCACAAAGTAGTCAGGACAAGACGACTGACGATGATCCTGAGGTGCTATTAGTCGAAAACGACGACGATGACATAACGAAGCCTTTAAGCGACTTCAAGGACGGGCGAACTACTCAATCAGCAAGAGTACCGCCATTCTTGGAAGAAAAGCATACAGGGTCAGTGGGTAGCCTTAGAGCAGTTAAGTCCAACGAATCACGGATGCTTCCTTTCTTAGGAAGTCGACGTTGGTGGATTTTCGGAGGAGGAGGTTCTGCGTGGGACGAGGCCTGGAAGATGTCAAATTGCTACTATTGTTCCATTGATGAAGACATTCCAAGGTCCCCAGTGTGTCATAGAATGTTCAATTCAAACGAATGGAAATACAGGACAGTGGCACGATATTATCGAACTGTATGTTATTACAACTGGAATCATCGTAACTCAGGGTATGTTAAGTACAAGTGGTACAGGTGGCAAGGCTCTTACACATATCCCGAATCCCGTGGTCTTACTCTGCACCGCATGGGCGGATATACACTTGGATGTTTTAAAAGGTATATAGATATTAGTGACGTCTTTTCTACCCGTGGTTGTAGAGCTTACTGGCCGTCGGTCGAAGGTGGGTTGGTTAAACACAGAATGGCCAGACTGCAGGTGCCGCTGGTGGACGCCATAAATACAACTTGCATAACTAGTCCTCATGCATCGCTGACTCCGTTCCACCGAGGTATCTCACTGTGGGCTCGCTACCACGTCTGCGTGTGCAAAGGTAGATATTGCAATAAAGCTATCCTCAGCGATGTTTATAAGCCGTTGCTGATAATAGGATTGTATATTTGTGCATTTTTAAATAAGTACTTACCAATGATGTGAAACTGAAAAAATGACATCGGCGTCAAATACGTAGAAGATTTGGGCATTAATCACCACACTTGTTCAAGACTTCTTGAGGAAACTTAGTCGTCATAATTTCAAATTACGATTACAACCTTCACAGTCTCGCATTGCAAATTTTCATTACAGAAATCTTAATACGGTTAAATCATCGTAATTTTCTGTGTTCTTAAGTTAGAGGGACTTAAGTAAGGAGGAGTCAAGTAAACCTGTCTGGTCAAGACACGAGTTTGTTACTAGCTAAACTAAGTCTAAATTAAGAAAATCTTAACTATAGATATTAGTATAATTTAGTTGTTTAGTTTGTCATTTTCACGTTGTATTTCTCATTGTGTTATTATAATTACTACTTCGTATTAGCTATTTGTCATTTGATGGGTATTCTTTGTTTCTAGTACTTATTGATTTTTTAAAACTTGTTCCTATATTTAAAGGATTAAAAGAACGGTTGTGACAGTTTTTATTTGTTATTTGCCACCTACCTATCAAATATATAAAACTCAACTTACCAGCACCTTATTGGGATACATCCTTACCCCGAGTCTCCTTCCACTCCTACTCTTGCGAATCTCCACTCAAGCCAGCCAATTAAGGCAAGAATGAGGTAGGAGGGCTTTGATCCTCATCAGTGTTCACTCCAGCTAGTCACGGGGACTAACCGGATATGAAGGACAAGACACCTCCCGAGTGTCAGGTTCGTGGGGTCCCGCTGGCCAACAGCTCGCCACAAGCTGCCTTGCGGATTTAATCTAACCCCCTTACTAATAAAGATTTACACACATCTTATAACAGAGGTAAAGCAGACTCGTTGCTAATAATCAACTTTTGACATTTCTCGCGTATACAGCTGTTTTAACCACTGAGAAAATTGTATGAAATTTTAGACAAGACTTATTCAGTCCGTGGACCTTGTATAACGTGTGAATAAGCGATCATTTTCGTGTTTTAACTATCCGACCAGTCAGACTCATAAAATAGATTTTTACATTATTTTGATAAAATGTGTTTGACGATCGTGAATTCCAAAAAATCAACAAAAAAGAAAGATAATTAATTTCGCATTGATCTTAATGTGGGGCACGGACCCTAATCAGGAGACGAAGAGAGTACCGTGCTGACCACACACTGTAGTTGCTGGGTTGGTGAGGAAATGAGGCACCCCTTTTGTGGTTTCGAAGATGTATATTTTCGCCGTCTTACAATGTTCCTACTATGTAGCAGCCGTTTTTCTCTTATTCTTGCTGTTTCTTCTTTTCCTTTCTTGAGGAGGTTTTTTTTTGTGAGCGGAAAATCAGGGAAATTATCAAATGACTTCTCCCGCCCAGGGACGGGAGGGAGGAGTGTTAGACTCTTACTGACTAAAAACCCCCCTGTTCCTGCTCTGTGCCGAGGTCGCGGTGTGCGCATTCCGCCACGCACTAATTTGGCGCGGCAGAGGATCTTCGCCCCGGCGACGCGCGTCTGCGCGCAAACTATAGACGCGCGCGAGCGCCTTCGCTTCCAGATCCCATGGCGGTGATCCGGCAAGGAGGTTCGCCGCCTCACCGGAGATCGTGCGATATCCGCGGATTATTCGGATAGACATGACCCTCTGGGACGCGACCAGCGTACGAGCCGGCCGCCGCTTCAAGTCCGGCGCCTACACAGGGGCACCGTAGAGGGCCATGGATCGCACAATCCCCATATATAACCTCCGGCAGGAGGCGTTTGGCCCACCGAGGTCGGGAAGGAGCCGCTTGAGCGCGGCCCCAGACCGTTCCAACTTAGGAGCCAAACGACGTTCTTGAGGAGGTAGTGCTGCCAACGGTGTCGGCTCTCGAAACCAATGGGTCTTTTATACGAAATCCGGGCACGAAAATTCCCTTACTCTGATTGGTTGACCAATCAGAGCGCTTACATTTCTGCAAATGAGCATCAAGTTAGAATTCTCTCGAAGCTTAAGTACTACGAAGCTTCGAGAGCTTTCGAGAGCAGGTTACTTTAAACTACGTTTTTACCTATTATTTTACATTTTACGTATCACAAATTTTATATTTTTATGCTCAGAAAACTATTTTCTATCTTATAA
Source organism: Spodoptera exigua (assembly GCA_902829305.4). Taxonomy (NCBI): domain Eukaryota; kingdom Metazoa; phylum Arthropoda; class Insecta; order Lepidoptera; family Noctuidae; genus Spodoptera; species Spodoptera exigua. Next base: position 20,079,327 of record LR824601.2, on the reverse strand, counting down.
AAATAAAATTAATATAAAAACTGACAATAAGTTACATTATAGAAATTTCGAGAATGTTCTCAGAAGTTTCCGGCTCTCCTATTGGTCGGCGCTATTTGGGACTCTAAACTCTAAATTGACCAATAAGAGATTAGATTAACACAATTCTATCAAGCAAAACTTATTATCTATTTAAATATTCAATTTTAACGATGTGTCTTAATTAACTATCTATCTATACATACCTATGTCGTTATAGACTGGTAAACAATAGGGAACAATCTCTATGAAACAAAGTAATGCTATTCAAAAATAAGTAAGTAGGTACATAAGTCTATATAGGTCTTAACTCTATTACCTATGTATCAAAACTATTTTCAAAAAACAAAGTATCTATCTAACCTATTTCAGAGATCTATCTATACGCCTATTTATTACTATTTATGAATCATAAAACACGTACTATCATGAGATCCATGTTAGAACAAAACGTAAACTATTGTAAAGAACTTGTATCTAAACAATACTAATAAGAACTTATCTCTAACAGTCTTATTAGGAACTATTAATTATAATACAGGGCTTAAACAGACACTTAACGAAGCCGAAAGCCACATATTCTACGCATTATTTGGATCATTTTTTTCTTTAAGACCATAGCTGGGACTCCACAGGTTGAAGGTCAAAGATGCATTTCTGCGCTATCGAATTCTAAGTATTATTACAAAACTTTTTTCCAAACAAACATTACCTGAATTTTCGATTTTCTAAATAAATTACGAACAGTAATGTACGTAATACATAAATACAGACCCGCACAAAAAACAATATAATAAAAAACATATTAATAATCAAAGTTTTCGACATATATACTGTACTGTCATCAATATCATTAATTAAATGGTTAGCCATAATTATTAAAATAAAAGTAAAAAAAATGATGATTATTATACACTAGGCGGCGCTCTTAGGCGCCTTCATTTTAGTCAATAGAATTGATACATCAATTCTATTGACTAAAATGAGTCTTTTTGAGACTAAAATGTACCTTGTTTCTGCTGTCTTCTTTGCCGGGCATTCCAGGTCACCAGTTTTGTGGCTGATTGGTTTTTTAAACCGACAGCATGTTGCACATTTTGGCGGCTCATTCTTCTGTGTGCAATCTTTGGTCTCATGTCCTTGCCGGCCGCAATGTCGACATGTATTTGTTGTTTCGCGACAGGTTCTTGCCGCATGTCCGTATTGCTGGCATTTAAAGCACCGGTTTACGAGAGTATAATCACGTACAGGGCAGGAAGTCCAGTTGATATAAACCCTTTCCTGGTTGATAAGGGCTTTCCTAATATTAGCCGAGACTTCTAGGATAAAGTTGCATGTTTGTGCATCCTTGACTTGTGGCTTAATTTAATGCAAGACAAGAAGGACTCTCGCGACATGTTACAGAGCTTATCTGCTACATTCTGCTCGTATATGCATTCCAATACTTCATTGTCTCGGAGGGCTGCAGGTACACCTACTACCACAATTCGTGGTCTTTTTTTATAAGGCTCTTCAACTTTGAAACCGGAACTGCTGAGCTGTGTTGATCTCTTGAGTTTTTCAATGTCCTCTTTTGAGTCAGTGCTGATAATCACGCCTCCGTCCCTCGTTTTCCGTACTCCTCTAACGTGCAATTTCATCTGCTCCGGATTTATTATTTTTTGGACAAGTGTTTAGTCTCGTTGCTAGATTTTAGTGCATCGCTCGGGTATATTGCAATGGACTTCAGATTAGATGGGCGCAGGACACTAGTTTTGTTGGTCTTGAGTACATCAACAAAAGATACACTTTTAACTTATAGTCGTATTATTTATATATTTTATTATATATAGTATTTTCTTTGATAGTCTCCTTGATGGACTTTTTGAAGTCGTTGAGGCACGCAGCAAGATCCTCTATTTCTCTGATTGAGTCCAGGGAATGTTTAAGCATACATGTCCTTTGCTTCATGGCCTGGTAGTGCATAGCCATTTGGGAAACTCCATTCGCAATCCTTCGCGACAATGTATTGATGCACAACTTTTGCTCAGAGTTCAGCTTTCCGTCTGCAGCAATTTGGCACACGTCAGTGAGGGCCTTTTCAATGGTAGACACAATGACGTATTATATATAGACACGTCATGAACCAACATCGCGGCGCTTAAAAACGGCGAAAATACTAGATAACTACTTCTACGAGTAAAGAAAGGGAAAGAAAATATGACATCGTATAGTGGAATGCCTTTGCTAGAGGGAGATAAATATACATCTTCAGTTACATCGGCACGTGACTATACCTTCATGCGCCGGCCGCCATAAGATGGCGGGCGCCGGCGTCGAAAAAATAAAATAAAAATAGGTTGTTTGGTGAACTTACGCATGAAATGACACATTTTTGTCTTTAACTTTTGGAGTATAATTTGTACATCGTCTGAACACACACGACGGCATGCTTTCTTTATGTTTCGCACAGGTTTACACACACGATATAAATTAAAAACAAACGTAGCGTCGCGCGGCAGGTTGGTGCGTAACTAAGCGCGATGTTGTCAATTGCCTTCATTTCATGTTGTCATTTTAGAGCGCGGGCAACGTATCTATAGTTTTATACATCATTGGGTAGACATCCAACCTTTGATGTCACTGGTAGAAAGTGCTTCTAGAGGCTCGTCCGCGGCATCTTCCTTCGGCTGCGGAGTGCTGGGAGGGCTGCGACTCGTCTTTGAACTCCGATTGAAAGGGCTATTTTCCATGTTAGCCATAGTTGTCTGCGTTCACAACATAATGTATACAAGTACAGTACAATAATTATTACATATAAAATAAATATTGCAAGAGAGGCACGTCTGCTCGCTGCCGAGTATGAGAGAGGCTACGTCTCCGTGATAGTGTGCTGCATTGATGCTGGCTATCCATGTTATCCTATTTAAGACGAATACAAATCTCTGTAGTTAAGTGCACAATTTGTAAATGTGTACCTTCCAGTTACAATGTTTGTCCAATGTTATTCCCAATAAATAATTTTTAACAAAAATATTCCGACTTCAAAAGTAAACTAAAAAGTAAAAAATAAATTTTCTTTGTAGAAATTAATACATGTTTTCGTTTAGTTAAATAGAAAATAATATTAACCATTTTATAATTTTGAATTCGATGCCAAGTAAAACAAAAATAGAGTAAAGATTACCTATAACACACAACAAGCAACAAGAATACCTATTGTTAGTTTGATGAATAGGAGGTACCGATCAATATATTTTTCTGTTGTTGTTTTGGTATGACTTTGATGATTCACTTAGCACCGACTTGAAGATTAAAAAATGGTTAATTAATATTATTTTCTATCTAACTAAACGAAAACATGTATTAAGTAGGTAATTTCTACAAAGAAAACTTATTTTTTACTTTTTAGTTTACTTTTTGAAGTTGGTATATATTTTTTAAAATTATTTATTTCACCATTTTAAGTTTTGTAGGCAGAGCAAGCAAGTATAATGGTTTTTGAATGACGACGACGCCTACTTGAGACCGAAAATCCCGAAGTAGTCCTGAGTTAGTCAGTTTTCACTCAGTTGAGCTGTAAATCGTTGAGGAATTCCCTCGACTGTCAATGGTCTCCATCATCATGTATACTGCAGACCTTCAATATACTTACATAATCCATATAGGTGCAAACTTCTCATCAATATAAATGAATTAAGTTAAGAATGTAACAAACGTTAAAACAGCTATTACTTCATACCACGCTTATGTAGAATCATTACTCCGCTACGGGTTGATATTGTGGGGCAATAGCACGAATGCCAATAGAGCTCTCGTTGCCCAAAACAAGTGCATTAGATCTAAATATGGACTGTTCAGAAGAATGGTGTTGTCACCAAAGTGCCTACTCAAAGTTTATAGCAATAGTGCGCGAACACGTCTCACTGCATGAACGTTTAGCTAGTAAGATTTTATTATGCAAGTACCTACTTGTTGCGCCTTTTTGTTTGTCTTCAACTTGTCATTGCACGGAATACAGCTCTAAAAATCTTCGGAAGCCTTTTATTTAAACAATTCTGTATATAAACCCCCAACATGGACTTCAAAGTGACGATTCATGTGAACCGGTATTTAAAGAACTTAGTTTGTTGCCATTACCGTCTCTTTATATATTTGAAATATGCATGTTCGTAGTCAAACATAAAAACTTATTAAAGATGGCAGCTATGGTAAATCCGAGAAACAGGCGAGACCCACACAGGCTGGTTCTGAATCACTTTCCGAGACTTACTAAGTATAATAAAAGTTGTTTGGCGATGTGTGTGCGAATTTTCAATAAGTTACCATGTTCATTCGTCGCTCTGTCAGCTAAGAGAACGCTCGCTTTATTCTTGAATTACTTGTGGGTAGTTACAAATAAAAATGGTGCTAAAGAAATGTGTAAATTGTAATAGTAATATTACTAAAAAAAATCCAGGATTAGAATGTAAGATGTGAAAAAACGGTTCATGCCACGAACACTTGTGCAAAATTATCTGTTAAGCAACTTGCTGCCCTTCGAGCCTCAGATGGATTGGCATGGAATGAATGAATGCTGCAATGACTGCCTCAAAAACATCAGTAGGCGTTCCTCGTTCTTCATTCCGGATGACACCGAAGAACCTTCGGAAACTGTCCCATTTGATGTCCAAAGATTAATGAAAAATATTTCAGCAGAAGTTAAAAAAGCTATCAAGGAAGAGCTTGAGAGCTTCCAAGCGTCTGTAGAATTCTTCGGAGACCAAGTTAGTAACATAGAGGAAATACTTAAAAAGCAGAATAGTAAAATCAGACAACTTGAAAATAAAAATATTGAACTAATGAATGCGAAAAAGAACTGGATCTACGCCTTTCTGCTATGGAACAACGTATGGAGGAATTTGAGCAGAAAAATATGTGCAACTTTATTGAAATCGCTGGATTACCGAATATTCAGATTGTTGATGTTATGACCGTAACCAAGAAAGTGGCAGATATACTAAATGTTGAAAATAACAACATATTACGGGACGCTCGTATTCATCTATATAGTTACCTGTTAGTCGAACTGAACAATAAATCAACTCGAAACAAATGGATCTCCGCTGCCAAATCAAAAGAAATAACCGTGGCCGAAATGTCACTTTCGATCCCCGTTAAACAACCTACCAGTAAGATCTTCGTCAGGGAAGCATTAACTCGGAATACGAAAACTATGCTTTATCAAGCCAAGCAACGCCTAAAAGCACCCAACGGTTCTTTCAAGTATGTATGGTGTAAGGAGGGTAAAGTCTATGTAAAAAAATCTGATGATGATAAAAAAGTTCATATCATTCGCTCTACGGATGATATTGACGTGCTTATATCTATACACAATATTTAGGCGTCCCTTTATTCTGTATGCATACTCGTGTTAGAACTTCTCATAATAAAATTTCATACCTTAAATAATGATTTACCAGTAAACTCAGAAATATTTGATTGTGTTAATGTAAATGGTTTCTTTAGTTACATTCCAACTGATAATATTAAACTATGTTGTTTGCATATAAATATAAGATCGATGCTCAAAAACTTTACTAAAGTAATTCAAATGATTAATAGTTCACTCAAAAGTATTGATTTAATTGTGTTGACTGAAGTGGGAATCTCTGATGAAATCTCAAATTTGTTTCACATGCCCGGTTTCTGAGGTACAGTTAACGGCAGTTTATCGATTCGATAGCGCTATTGGTTCGATAACTCTTACAACTACGTTTCTGAGCATTGCATTGTTAGATAAACTCCGTTTAAACTAAAGCTATCTTAACTCGCCATTTGGTGCCGTTTATCAGTTCCATAACTTTATTTGACGTTTCGAATGTCAAACTATACAATTTTTGTGGTAAATTTCAAAATTATTTCAATAAGTAAAAGTTGCTTTAGTTGCTAATTAGGGAAGAGCAATAAATAGGAGCATATTAAATACAAGCAGTTCATCTGAGTCCGATATGGAAGTACTAGAGTTTATTTCTTGTATTTCTGTACCCAGAAACTTAAGATAAAGGAGAAATCCTTTAGAAATGTTTACTGATGAAGAGTTTACTTTATGATATCGTTTTCGTTTTCCAAAGCAGCCGACAACAATGTCTGTTTGACGTTTCTTTTTTTTCTAATTGACACTGGACGGTGTTCAATACAGCCAATGCTAAATAACAAATTATCATTATATTTTAAATGAATCAGTTTTTGATAACTTAAATCTTTGAAAAAAAAATATTTACCTAATAAACATGTAATAAAGCTGAAATAGAATAAATAAAATCAAAATTTAGTTGTTATCCTTAAAAGACCCATCTATTGGCGAATTAAGGAACTTACTATCCTTTACATAGTTATTGAAAGGCTCGTTGCGTATTCAGAAACGCAGTGACAGTTAACCGACGTTTATCTTATTGATAACTTTATTGAACCAACAACTATTTTAAACATAACCGACGCCTTCAGAAACCGGGCATAGTCGGGTATAGAATGCATTCACAGCTCCGTGTCCATAAAAAAGGAGGTGGGATAATAATCTACGTGAGAAATCACCTTTTTACTCGGAACAGCTCAAGGATCCTTATGTGGTCCTTTGCATTTCCTGGCTTATGTAAACGACATGAATACAATATTTCTCAATTCTAAATCGTATCAATTTGCTGACGATACATGTCTCCTTATCGAAGGAAATGACTTGACCCTTATAGGTGCACTTCTACAACAAGACTTTGACAAGCTTAGTACCTATGTGGTGTCATGATCTAGGACTCGTTATGAATGCTAAAAAAACAAAAATTATGCACATAAAATCAGCCTACCTAAAAGATAACACCCAGATCTCCAAGTTAGTAGCACACTCACATAGTTGTCTTCATGAAAATACTCGTGATTGTGATGTCAAATGTTCAGTCATTGAACAGGTTGATACTCACATGTACTTAGGATTACTTATTGATAGTAAGTTTAACTGGCGCCTCGATATTGAGCGAGTATGTAATAAGTTACGCGCAATTCTTGCAAAATTTTATATCATTGAAAACCGCCTGCCTTATAAAACTAGGCTCATGTTGTTTAATGCACTATTTGATTCAATCATATCATGCGGGTTATCTAGCTATGGACGTACTTTTAAAACCTACCTGGATTTGATTTTTGCACTACAACTCAGGACATTAAAGTTATTAATTTTACCAAAAGTCAAATCTACCATAATACATGACCTTGATTACTTCAAGCACTGCAGGACATTACCTGTACATGATAAGTTCAAGTTTAACATCTTAAAAGAACAATTTTTCAATGAGCCAATAAAGTTCGAAAAATTTCATCCTGTATACACGCGGAGCGTAGCACAAAAAAAAACTTGTCACCATACCTGCAAAAAATTTCTACGGCACAAGAACGAGAGCATATCTAATACCTCGATTATTAAATTCTTTACCAACTGATATACGTAATGCTATAACCAAAAATAACATAAAATATAAATTAAGAACACATTTCTTCGCAAATATGTAACAGAACACTACGGAGTACATTTTAGGTAGACAATGCGGAATATTTTCTAAGTACCCACTACTTGGCAGTGTGTTGATTGATTGATTGTTTTGTTATAAAGTTGTTTAATGTTAAGTTTATGTATAATTATTGTGTGAGACGAATAGAATAGTATAATAGTATCACACACAAACCCGAAAGGTTTAAGTGATGCTGAACCAGTTAAAACCTGTTAATATTATTTTTGACAATTTAATAAAATAAAAAATAAAATAAAAAGAAATAAATAAAAATTTATTGAAGTCCGAATTGTATAAGTTGTTAAATAAGTGTAACTTCTACCCCCTTATTACAAAACAAGGTTTATCTTTAGTCCAGGTTTAAACCATTGAGTCGGGTTTTGAATTTTGAATCTTATTATCATCTACCTTTAATTCGAAATACAAAAACTGACTCAATGGTTTAGTCCTAGACTAAAGTAAAACCTCGTTTTGTAATAAGGCCGCTATAGTTTAAAACAATTCATGGAGCATAAGTTTTAATATTGTGACGGAAAAGAATTCATCACGACGTCTATGAATGGTTGTCAAACGTTGCCTTGACAAAGAGTTCGAGTCCCGCCGTAAGCATGGAGTTTTTAGTTGATGGAAATTTTGTGTAGAACTTTCTGGAAGCTTTTGGGTGAAAGAAATGGAAAATTAAAGAGCGAGAAGGAGAATAAAAAAAATGGATAATGAAATTAATAATGAAAAGACGAACGAAATTAATTGTTCCAAAACCTGACAGGGGGTATATAAGCGGAACTGTTGAGTTCTAAGTCCAAAGAAATTCGAAAGAAAAGGAAGAAGTGAAAAAGAAGAAAAGTGAGTGAAATAGTGAAGTGCAGTGAGTTAAGTCAGCGTGAACAGTGAGGGGTGCCTGGCAGAAAACCTCCCCGAGTGCTCGGTGGCTGCTGGCCCTCTTGGTCTCTTGTGGACGAGCAGGCATCGGGCCGGTGCACCCTGGGTGCGGGCAACAGTCTTCTCTTAACAGTTGGGGAGAGGGAGACTGTTGCCCGCAGCGAATTTCTGCCGGAGCGGAGGAGTCGCTCCCGAGGGCTCCCTATCTGTGCTCTGCAGCTTCAGAGTGCAGGATTAGAGAGCGAAGTAGGGCAGATCAAGGGCTGCTAGTAGCCCGCGCTCTAGAGGTCTCCGCGGCGTATACGTCGCTATGACCGAAGCTGGGCAAGATCGTGGGTCACTTTTCAACCTGCGGTCTAAGGGTGCCTGTGGCGAGGTCGGATGAGGTGCCGGTGGTGGTGGGTAGTCTTAGGAAGGTACCCGGGCCTGCGAGTGATAAATTGGTTACCGAAGGACGCGCAGGGGTAGGTAACCAGGCCCCTGTTGCTGATAATGTTACTGGAAACGAAAAACTATCCTCCGCAAGGAAACGTCCACGCAACCCTGCTTTGGTGGGAGGTGGATCGCTGGATGTGCCCTCAGAATAGGAAGGCCTACTGGCCCCGAAATTGGCGACTGCCAGGAGAGGTCGGCAGGCGAGGGGTGCGAGTGTCTCACGGCCGCGAAGGGACGCATAAGGTAGGTTCGTGCGTTCCAATACTCCGTCAGCCGAAGCAGAGAGTGACATGGGGATCACTACCGAGGACCCTGGTGGTGAGAGCTGTGTCTCACTTGGGAGCTCAAAGGCGGAGCTCAACGCCACCAGAAGAGAGCAGCGTAAAGCTGTTGCGGCTGGCGAAGTCTCAGAGATGACCAAACGCGCACGAGAGCGACGAGCTGCTCTAGCGGCGGAAGGGGAGGAACCATCTGCTGGACTTGGTCCTGAAGGTTGCCACCAAATCCGGTAGGCACTTTCACCCGCGGTCTTAAGGAGGCTGCTGCGGACATTAAAGAGGCGGTTGGCATTCTCCTCAACAGGACGGCCTCAGACGAGGTCGCGAAGTTACAGGAGGAAAACAGCCGTCTCCGAAATGACTTGGAGAACCTCCGGCGGAAAGTCACCGTGTTGAGCGAGCAGCAGCAGCGACACACGATCACCGATGCCGCACCAGTACTGGCCCCGATCCCTGAACCACAACCGGCGAGTTCTCGTACTGACGATGAGGTCGAACGCATCGTCCGGCTGTGCATGCTTCAGTGCGGGAGCATGGTCAATGCTCGACTGGAGGCGATTTCTCGGTTTCTCCCGCCAGAAATCGTCCGCCCACCTCTAGCGACTGACAAGCGGAGGACTATGGAACCGCCGAGGCTTGCACATCAGAAAGAAGGACGTTCCGCTGCGTAGGTTAGCGAAAGGTCCGCGGAGAGAACTCCTCCGAGCGACCAGCCCACGTCTACGGGTGAGACCTGGGCGACAGTCGTGAGTCGCAAGAAGGCCCGCAGAGCTGCCAAGGCAGCCTCAGCAACAGCGCGCGCTCCCGGCCAAACCGCACAGGCGGTTGCGCAGCCTACGCGGCGGAAGGCCCACGGTGGTCGCAAAAGACCGATATTACGTGCACCACGTTCCGAGGCTGTGACGCTCACTCTACAGCCCGGAGCAATGGAGCGCGGCGTAACGTACCAGTCGGTCATTGCTGAGGCCAAGGCTACGATTAAATTAATAGATCTTGGCCTTCAGTCCATCACCCTCAGGCAGGCTGCAACGGGTGCGCGGCTGTTTGAGGTGGCCGATGCTGCGAGTGGCAGTGCCGAAAAGGCGGATGCTCTGGCCGCTAAGATGAGGGAAGTCCTCAATCCTGAGGACGTCCGGGTCTCCAGGCCAATGAAAACTGCAGAGGTGCGGATTGCTGGTCTGGATGACTCCGTGACCTCTGAAGAGGTGGTGGCGGCCTTTGCCCGATGCGGAGAGTGTACGCCGGACAAGGTGCGGGCCGGCGAAATACGCGCTGGCGCCGCCGGACTCGGCGTAGTCTGGATTCGGTGCCCTATTGCGTCGGCAAAGAATATCGCCGACAGCGGCAGACTGCTGGTTGGCTGGGTTGCAGCGAGGGTGAAGCTTCAACAGCCTCGGGCTTTACGGTGCTTCCGATGCCTGGAGAAGGGCTACGTCCGGGCAAAGTGCACAGCCGACATTGACCGTAGTGATCTGTGTTATTGCTGCGGTCAGCCCGGCTACAAGGCTGCCCACTGCAGCTTCAATTGCAGCTTATGTTCTGCTGCAGGAAGTTCGGCGGGACACAAATTGGGAGGAGGGGCCTGTGGCGCGCCTGCCAACAAGGCCAAAAAGAAAAAGAAGAGGAGCTCTAAACCTGCCGGGGAAACCTCGCCACCCCCGCAGACTAGTAGCTCCGCGGCCGACTCCCGGTCCAGGACAGTTGCCGAGGGAATGGAGTGTTAATAAATGGCACAATTCCGTTTCCTTCAGGGCAACATCAATCACTGTGCCAGAGCTCAGGATCTCCTGCTTCAGAGCATGGCAGAGTGGTCGATTCACGTGGCTGTGGTCGCCGAACCGTACTACGTTCCTGCCCGCAACAACTGGTTGGGATGCGCTGACGGTTTGGTAGCCATTATTGGCGAGACTTTGATCGACCCATCCCGGGGCCATGGCTGGGTTGCTGCGGTCTCGGGCGACATTGTCATCGTCGGGGCATATTTTTCCCCCAACACAAGTCTCGCCGACTTCGAGGGTTTCCTGGTCGAGTTGGGTGCCGTCGTAGGCCGCTATCACTCTCGTCCTGTCCTGGTACTCGGGGACCTCAACGCCAAGTCATCTACGTGGGGATCTCCAGTTACCGATCATAAGGGCGAGGTGCTGGAAGAATGGGCGGTGACGACTGGTCTGGTCGTCCTGAATCGGGGTTGCGAATACACATGCGTGCGGCAGCGGGGCGGGTCGATAGTGGACGTCTCGCTCGCTAGCCCCTCTGTGGCCATTCGCGTCCGCGACTGGCATGTCGCCGTTGAGGTGGAGACGCTGTCGGACCACAGGTATATCCGGTTCACCGTCTCTACCCAGACCGCGAGCGGCCGCCATCCAACAACCCCGATTAACGACGGTCCGCGTCGGGCGCTTAAACGTATCGACAGGGAACTACTCGAGGAAGCTGCCTTAGTCCAGTCCTGGATCTGGGAGTCGATGACGGACGGCCCCGTTGACGTTGAGAGGGTGGCGCTTCGGTTCCGTGGGGCGATGACGCAGATCTGCGACGTGTTCATGCCCCGTGTCCGCAAACAAACCGCAAGGCGCCAAGTGTACTGGTGGACCACCGAGATCGCGCAGTTACGCGTAGCGTGCGTTGCGGCTCGTCGCCGGTACGCCCGATACCGAAGACGACGTCGACGGGATTCGGCTGAAGAGGACGCGCTGTATGAGGTGTACCGCGCGTCCAAAGAGACTCTGCGGTTGGCCATCGGTGACTCTAAGTCGCGTGCCAGGGAGGAACTGCTAGGGTCCCTGGATCGGGATCCGTGGGGGCGCCCCTACCGTTGGGTACGGGGCAAGTTGCGTCCCTGGGCGCCTCCACTAACGCATACCATGCAACCCCAGTTGCTAGAGGTGGTGGTATCGGCCCCCTTCCCGGAGCGAGCAGGACACGTATCCCCAGCGATGGCGTCGCCCTCAGCCACAGACTCTTCCGAAGAAGAGAATATCGACGTCCCCGCGGTGACGCAAGCAGAGACGAGAGTGGCCGTGTCGCGACTCCGGGCAAAGAACACAGCGCCCGGACCTGACGGAGTTCCTGGTCGAGCTCTCGTTTTGGCTCTGAAGGAGCTAGAGCCCCAGCTGCGAGGGCTCTTCACGGCATGTCTCGAGCAAGGTCATGAAAGGAGGGGAGACTCGTCCTGCTCAGAAAGGAAGGGCGCCCCGCGGACTCGCCGTCAGCGTACCGGCCCATAGTGTTGCTCGACGAGACGGGCAAACTTTTTGAGCGCATTATCGCAGATCACCTCGTCAGCCACTTGTGCCAAGAGGGACCGGACCTGACTGACCATCAATTTGGCTTTCGTCGGGGGCGCTCTACCATAGACGCCATCATGCGCGTAAGAGCCCTGGCGGAGGAGACGGTGTCCCAGGGTGGGGTGGTGTTGGTAGTGTCTTTAGACATATCCAACGCCTTCAACACCCTACCCTGAAGTTGTATTCGTGAGGCGCTAAAATATCATCGTGTGCCTCCCTACCTCCGCCGTATGATAGGAGCCTATCTAGAGGCCAGATGCGTCACCTATCGGGGACGTGACGGGGTCGGTCGGCACCTCATGTCGTGCGGTGTTCCGCTTCAGGTTCAGTTTTAGGGCCACTTCTGTGGAAAATCGGCTACGACTGGGTATTGAGAGGCGAGCTCCCGTTGGGCGCCGACTTGACGTGTTATGCCCTGTATGGGGCCCCTGTATGGGCGCTAGACGTGACGTCCAGCACTCTCGCCATTCTGCGTAAACCCCAGAGGGCGATGGCCGTCAGAGTCGTCCGTGGGTATCGCACGATTTCCTACGAGGTGGCTTGCGTACTTGCCGGATCCCCGCCCTGGGACCTAGAGGCGAAAGTACTCACGTCATTACATCGATGGCGCGAGGAAGAGCGAGCTCGGGGCTCAATACCGATGCAGAGGCAGATCGCGCTGCGCCGAGAGGAGCTCCGCCAAGTCCTGGTGGCGGAATGGCGGCAAAGGCTTCTGCGCCCTACCGCCGGCCTCACTACCGTCGAGGCGATCCGGCCAGTACTCGGGGAATGGCTCGGAAGAAGACACGGCTCCTTGTCGTTTAGGGTGACGCAGATGCTGTCGGGGCACGGGTGCTTCGGAAAGTACCTGTGCCGCATAGTGCCGGTAGGGAGCCGGACGCCCGGTGCCACCACTGCGTCCATTGCGGGGAGGACATGGCGCAACACACGCTCGCCGAGTGTGTAGCTTGGGAGGAGCAGCGCTGTATCCTCATAAATGAAGTAGGAGACGATCTGTCGCTGCCGGCCGTCGTGCAGAAGATGGTCGACAGCGTAGAGTCCAGGGACGCAGTAGAGTCCTTCTGCGAGGACGTGATGTCGCTGAAGGAAGCTGCGGAGCGGGAGAGGGAGATCTCGACTCCCCTTACCGGCCGTAGAAGGCGAACCGGGCGCAGGAGAAGGGCTGATAACGCCCTTTTCCGCCCCCCATAAATGACCGCAGACCCGTGCTTACGGTGGCCGGAGACGGAGATCGTCCCTTGATCCCCGACGCCCGTAGTGTCGCCAGTTGCGGGGCGTGAGGAGGAGGATTGCTCCCTCACGCGGGCCGCCTCTCTCTTTGCGAGCATGACTGCTTCACAAAAGGAGGAGACGGCGTCCCAGTTCCTCTCACTCCGCACCATGGCCTCGACTAAGGCCGGGCGCGAGAGGTCGCTGCCGCCGATCACTTCCCTGAGGATACGGCGGTGCTCAGCCCAGGCAGGGCATACCGCTACCGTATGCTCCACCGTATCCTCTAGGTGGTCCTCACAATGACGACACTCGGGCGTTTCCTCCCGCTGGGTCCGAAACAGGAACCTACCGAAGCTGCCGTGCCCTGTAAGCACCTGCGTCAGGCGGAAGGTGAGGACGCCGTGGCGTCGCTCAAGCCACTCCTCAAAGAGGAGTCTTACCGCTGCTATAGTAGCGTGCCCGGCCCTCGGTTGCGACAGTCGCTGCTTCCACTCAGCCATGAGAACTCGCCGGAGCTCATTCCGCCACGCACTAATTTGGCGCGGCAGAGGATCTTCGCCCCGGCGAAGCGCGTCTGCGCGCAAATTGTAGACGCGCGCGAGCGCCTTCGCTTCTAGATCCAACGGCGGTGATCCGGCAAGGAGGTTCGCCGCCTCCCCGGAGATCGTGCGATATCCGCGGATTATTCGGATGGCCATGACCCTCTGGGAGGGGTAAACCCAGGTAGAGACAAGTTCTTTTTTAGGCAAGATTCAGTCACTTAAAAAGAAAATTATACATAAGAACTAAAGAAAAAGATAAAAATTAATATTTTAATTATTTTATTTACTTAACTTTTACGTTCAGAAATAAAAGAGAAAGAAAATAAAATACCTACCTAATATTTTTTTTTATTTTATTTTAATATCTCTTTATGTAGGTACCCCTAGAGGGATCAGAATAATTTCACAATAAATATATATTTTCACCAGCCCTTTAGTGCATCAAAGCTATGCTAAGGCGGTACGCAGTTCGCCGGGCCAGCTGGTAGATTATAATATAATCTTGTTATTATACCCAAAATTTTTATGACTGTCTTAAACATTATTAAATAAAAATCAGGAACATTATAGTATATAGGTATTATATTCAAAGTATACAGACTTAAAAAGGTTAATCATTGAAAGTGTTCAATAATACTGTCTCTGTCCATCGTAGCCCATCATTTGTTTGATGATTCTCATCAATGGTTTCCAATATTTCTTTGACTTTTGTTTTAAAAATCCACCAAAGCAAATCTATAACAGTATTTGAATATGGTAACTCTTCTTGCTTATTGGATACTCTTTGCAGAACGTCTAATACTGTAGTATATAAAATTGATTGTCTTGTTGCTGGCTTGCAAATACACAAGTGATCTAGTGGAAGCTGATAGAATTCACCACGGCCCAAATCAGCCGAAAATGACTCCACAAAATGCACAGGCACTTTAAATGCGGTAATTAGTGTTGGCATGGCTTCAGCAAAACTTATAGTTTCCCAACTATAAGCATCTGCAAACTCAATGAATGCTTTGTGTAGGTTCAGTAAAACTGGCGAATCTTGCTGTAGTTGCCTCACATCATTAGAAGGCCATAACACAGCAGCAGCTGCTCGCGGCATTGTAGCCATTGAGCTCCCTTTATGTGGAGTACTAAAAAACAATACCGCTTTAGTGTTATCAGCAATTTTTTTTAATAATTGTTGGTTGCTTTGGGATGCTTCTACTAGTACTTGTTTGACAATTAATCCACCCATAGAATGAGCTAGCCAGACCACTGGTGTACCTTTATTGCCAACACCGGCATCTATGAGAGCAGGCACCAGTTCAGAAGCCCGTGTTGCTATGTCTGCTGTTTGTAATGGACATCTTTCAAGCCATTCAGAAAGTGAAGTCCAGTAATTAACACCGAGTATTCTCAAATTACTAACATCTTTTGGTAGCCAGTCTTTAGGCCAGCAGACAGTGTAGTTACATTTGTCTTCTTCTTCTTGATTAAGTGCAAGGCGTTTATGGTTAGCAGTAAATTTGTTAGATGACTGGGGTTCTCTCAGAGCTTTAATAGGGATATCGTGGAGAACTACTTCTATATCTGACAATAATGCTTCATCTCCTATTTCAATCAAATCTTCCACCACCTGCTGCATATCAGGATCCAAATATTTCTTTTCTGGTGTTTGTACAATCTCACAAGTTTCACAGTCAAAGTCAGATATAGTAACTTCTATTAACCCAATGGGCTCGGCACACTTTTTGTCTCGTTGTCTCCATGTAACAAATACACCTCCTCGGAGTCCATGCACAAGCAAAGTATCACAAGCGGTGGCAGACGTAGTTCTGTACAGAGGATGTAGCAGATACAGCCCTGGTCTGTAACAATATTCTCCAGATAAATTAGCAAGACATACTGCTGCTGAACTAGATAGTCTTATATCCTTTGACCGTATGAGTCTGGCTAATTCACCAATGAGACCATTTTTGAAAAAATCTAATAATAAATTGCAATGAACACTCAAAACAGTAAGAACTTTGAGCACAGCCAGGTCACAATCTGGATCATTACGGTTTCTTAACATAGTTTCAGCTAGTATAGGTAAGAGCCCCATATTGATCAATTTTTTTATTGAATGATCTTCATCATATTGCTTACAGTTGAAAAGAGTCACATGGTGGTATATAGCATCCATACAGGATATACAAAGATCTCTTTCGCAAATATTGTCAGGTTTGGATGGTATACTGTCTGATTCCATTGCTGCCTCTTGTACATTAGCAAAATATTTGGAGAGAAAATGTTCAATGCAGCAATGCGGATTTACATTTTGTACTGCCAATATGAGGTCTCTCAATTTGAAAGAAACTAGTTCATTAGATAAAGCAGCTCGGCGAATGTGTATTGGAGGTGGAAGAAAATATCGCAAGTCAACACCGCGAGTCCGTGCCAACAAAACAGCAGTGTTCTCATCCATAGCTTGAGCAAGTTTACAGCAATCCCACACTTTATTATTTTTGAATGAAGCCAGTTGTTCTAATGCTATGTTCCTTTGATCTTTATTTCCATGTCGACATAACCACAGCAGTCTCCATGCCAAGGAATGCTTCAAACTTTTCCAGATGCGTGCTAGACCCACAGATTGTCTCGTTGCCTTATCATACTCCACTTGAAACGTCCGGTTGTACGAAGGATCATCTACGTAAATATAAGCTGCCTCACGCTTGTTCTCCCGGTCGATTACTTTTGGATTAACAATATTGTTTATTGTTTTGCAAGTTTGCCGGATATTGTAATAGACACAGAAAGCACTACTGCCTGTTATTGCAACTATCTTCAAATATTTCAGGAGAGCCTTTAACTTCTCTTGGACACTCATTGTTCCTGTTCAACGAGAAATAGTTTCATAGCTGCGTAAATTAATTTATTAGAATTTAAACCAGACGTCTTGTATGTGACTTTATCATTACAAAACACTGAGTAAGAATATGTATTTATTTCTGAGTATTTACTGTTCAGTGTTGTTTTATTTGTCAATTTGACAATGTCACTATAAAAGAATTTCAGTCAAATTTTTTTTTTTTTTGGAGTTTATGGCCTGGATACGAGTCCTTTAAGCCAAATTTCAGTCAAAGAGTAGAGCACAGCACAGACGTATAAAGTAGACGTGAGGCATAAATATTGGATTAGGTACAGCTTGGCAAAAAATAGTGTGGAAAAATGGAAATCGCTACTGTTTATCATAAAAATGAAATATATTTCATACCCAATCCACATACTATACGGTCGACGTATCTTGGCGATTCTGAAGTTAGCCGTTTGTCTGCGCAATAGATCTTTTAGGAACAAAATTCTGTACAGCACAGCTAATCTGCTAACTTCAGACTCGTCAAGATGCGACGACCGTACTATACCTACAATATTGTTCATTAGGAGTTAGGCTCTAATCCCCTGGCACTTAGGCACATAATGACACCTACAATTAAACTGTAACTTTTTCATTACCTGTTATTATTTAAGAGTAAGTTATATTTTTTATATTTTTTGTTGAGTTACGCTTACACTTGCGCTAAAATGGTATCCGCGAAAGGCCCCAAAAATAGGAACCTCATTTTTAGTCTATGGCGATGCGCACGCACTTTTGTGAATCATTTTTCACAACTCATCTCATTTTCTCTATTGAAGTTATTTTGTTAGTTATTAAAAAATGTCTGCAAATACAATTTATTAATGAAATGATTGGTTTATGTTTTACACTTCTTGTACCATAATGTTCTATTGTTTCAAATAGTAGGTATATATTTACTTATGTATTTATTTACTATATACAAAAGATTAATTCACACGAAAATGAACCTACACTAGTTGAACTTAATTATTACTGCTGCGAGCAGCAATAATCTGCGTCTGTGGGATTGTGTAGGTACCTATGCGAATTTCTGTGTTTGTAAACGTGAACTTTATATGGAGTAGATAAGGTCTATAGTCAGACTTTTAATTCGATTCCTGATTTGACATGACCTATTGTCATTTTGTGAAATAATGATACCACATATAACAATGTAGTGATGAACACAAAAATCGATAAACAATCAGTGAATTAGTTTCAGGAAGGCATTCAAAAAATTTCAGCTACCGAATGTTGTCAAAGAAGAGGAAAAAATGAGTAAGCTAGATATGTTTATTGACAATAAAAATCACAGACACAATTCATAATAAATTTTACAGAAAGTAACAGCGATAGCGATAGCGATGACGGCGACAATTTATAAAATTTCTGTTTTATTTGTCATGTTCCTTCATGATCATATTTTTTATTAATTACACACACAATTACAAAAGAAAAGTCTCAGATCGTTAATTAATTGTCAAAACTAAATTATCGGTTCAGAAATATTTTATTTCCTGATAAACTTAGTTTACGAGATTAAATTTATAAACGAGAGGAATCGATTCAGAAATATTCGATTTCCAAATCGAATAATTTCACAACGTCATTATTTATTACGTGTCATAGCGTTGCAACACTGAAATTGTCAAATCTGGAATGGAATTAAAATTCCGACTATAGTTTTACGGGATCTTGAGGAAATGACACAAATGAAATATCGTCATTGGTATTCACCGTGTGCGGATTTACTTGCAACTTAACTTCAAATCCATAGATATAAGAAAAGATTATAAGAAAAGAAGTTTTATAATATTTCTGTGTTCAAATCAATGAATGGCCAAGGCTGCGGGGTAAGCGCAATGAGGCACGGCGACCTTGGACTAGAGCAGGAGAAGGAACGGGGGTTTTTAGTCAGTAGGAGTCTGACACTCTCTCTCGCCTTACCATGGGCCGGAAAGGTCATTTGATGATATTCGTCTGACAAAAAAAAATCGGCTATTGGGGTCTCTACTCTACTTGTTTACCAGCATCAGCCTATAAGTGCCCACTGCTGAGCAAAGGACTCTTCCCACACGGAGAGGATTTTAAGATTCATCACCACGCTTGCTCAACGCGGATTGGCGATTTCAAACTTATAATCTGAAATTATAAGTCTAGGTTTCTTCACGAGGTTTTTCTTTACCGTTTGTCAGTGGTGTCTAAATAATCTTAGAAAGTACGAAAGATTCGGAAAAAGACACATTGGTACTTGTCAGGTTTCGAACCCGCACCCTCAAGCATGAGAAGAGGGCGCCTTAACCTTCGGGCCACCACGACGACTACCTTGTTCACTAACATCATTTAAAGAGTAAACATCAACTCGTACTCGTATTAATAATTGCACTGCAGCAAGGTATCAATTGTAGAAAGACTTTTGTATACTCCCGGGTAAGCACTCGGGAGGATACAAAAGTTGGTAAGGAGCATCGTCGGTAACCTCTTCCACTGCCTGTGAACTCATACTCTTTGAGGGCACGTAGGCGTGACACCAAACAGTATATTACAGCGCGACAAAATGTGTCAGTGTCAATAATTTGCAGCTTATATGTACATATATACAACACAAATTATTTTGGTGTTTATAGCTTATCCTAGAGCACGCAACCTGCATATTATGCATGCGTTACCCAAGAAGTATTGCTATGATGGGACGAAGGCCAGCAAAGTGGACACAATATTAGAATACAGTTCCAACGACGAGAAGTGTGACCGGGATGCTGAAGCGAAGACTACTTCGGACGTCGGCTGCTCCACCAGGTGCCACACGAAGTCGTACGCAGTTCAGACGCAGCAGAGTCGGGGCAACAAGAACTTCCGCAACGAGTACACCAACACCAGCGCCGCGGGCAGCGAGGCGACCACGCCTGAAAGCGCCGCCAGCGCCACCAGTCAGTACATCGCCGTCCATCGCAGCTTGAGCTGCCAAGACATCGCTGGGCCTCGAGCTCGCAGTGCACAGACCACTGGCCCAGTCATTCAAACTATTGCTCACAGCAAAAATGATGTGTATGTGGAAGCTATGACTGGTGTTCAATTACAGAAAAAGGGCTTCCTAGAGAGCTCGCGGAACAATCCTTCAAAATACACATTAACTGACGACTTGTGTCAATGGTCGGACGTGGGCGTCCAGAACAAATGGAGCACGTCGGAGGCTGCTCACCAAACTGATCTAAACTGCTTTTGTCAAGAACTTGTGGGTCTGCCATGCAGGAGGGGCATTGTTGCCTGCCACGCTTTCAGCCTGGGCACCGCGGAAACACGTCGGATACAGAATGAAAACAATAAGAGCAAGCTAATTGGCGGATCACGCGTTCCAGTATGCAAGGGGTTTAAAAAAAATTAGTATTTATTGTTAGTAATTGTTAATACATTTACTTCACTTGAATTTTGATAATTATTTATAATATTGTAAGGTTTGTTTTGAATGCAATCATTGAAATTGGTACTCGTCTCGTACCAATACGTATAGTACTTATGTCTCGCGAGTTTGTAAGCTATCGAAAGTTTTGAGTGGATCGATCTTCAAACATTTTTTGCCGTGCTAGGTAAACCCATGTTAAAATCGAAAATCATTTAGAAAGATACTGAGAGCCATACTTCGGCACGAATGGGTGGTCTCAACCGGGGTGATACCACGGCCTCATAGAAAACTGGCGTGAAACAACCACAGCGTTGTGTTTGTGAGTGAGGTTGCGCGGTGCGAGTGAGGGATTGGGCCTCCGGTACCCAAGCCTTCCCTCCCCCGAATCCTAAAATCTCCTAATCCCCAAAAGGTCGGCGACTGCCTTTAGCGGCATTTAGCGAGAGAGCGAGAGGACCTGGGAAGCCAATCCAAACTTGATGATTTGAAGCACGATTTGAAGTCAATATTTGAGTCAATCCCTGCTGACTGTCGTTTATTTTATGTATCCAAATTACTGATGTTGTACATGGGTTTGGTACAGTCCCAGACTTTGATTTTAAACTTCGAGGTGTTTTTATTTATAGACGCAAATAAATTTTGTGTTGTGATATAAAAAAATGCGTAAATCCGCAGACTTATCCACAGAATACATGTCTGTGCGTGAATCCGTAGAAAAATCAAAGAATTGTTGCAGTTATTGTAGATATATATCTACGGAAAGCATTGCCATCTACATGAATTTGTAGATGTAAAGTATAGAGTATAGTAACTATTATATATATATATATATATATATATATATATATATATATATCTTTATCTATAAAAAAAAATGGATCGCAAAATGTGTTGGTAAGCGCGTAACTCAACAACGCCTGGACCAATTTTGCTAATTGTAGCGCGGGATTTTATTTGGTTAGGCTGGGGCTTCGCTACACTGTGGCTGCAACGCGCCGCAGCGCTACCTATTACAGTAACACGCATGCGCGGCCCCCCCTCCGCCGCCCGCACACCCCGCGCGCCAACGCAGGCCGAGGTGGCGCGAGCGGCGGCGCGAGAGAGCGCCCCAACCCTCGTCGCGTACGGGCGACATGTACATTCCTCCGCGACTCGACGCCACGTTAATTGTAATGTAACCATGTGCTTAAATTTAAGAACTAAGTATGTTTGTGATTAATAATGTTAAACAATCAATAAAGTTTTAATGTTCCAACCATTAAACTGGCGCCCAAACTAGTGGCCGAATCGTAACGACCGTTACGAGATCCAGTGCTTACGTGACCGCGGGTAAAGTACCTACCTACCCGAACCTACTCGCCGCGTTACCGTTGTCATCACTAACGTGAAGATGCCGACAACGAGGAAAGGAGAAGCCCTCCGTAAACAACGTGGTGAAGATGAAGGTGACGTCACGCTCACTGAAGAGGAGAGCGTCGCCGAGCGCGGCCACGTGGATGATGCCGCGCGCGCCGGCTCGAGGCCGACATCTCAGCCAGCTCCCCAGATCCCAACAGACTTCTTATCCACGCTGATCGAGACGATCACGCGTGCGCAAGTGGAAGCCAACAGAAGCCTCATCAACACGCTGATGACATCCAGCGGCGACTTCAGAGCCTCCACCCCAGTCGGGATCTCGTCATCAAACGCGACCAGCGCAGGTGTCGCTGTCGCACCTGCGCCGTGCAGCGACGCCAACTTAACGAAGTGCACGGCGAGATACGACGGATCATCCCAGGACACCGAGGTCCTGGAAGCGTTCCTGGACGCCGTCGAAGTTTACAAGGAGTGTGCAGCGGTGAGCGACGAGCACGCCCTACGTGGGTTGCCCATGTTGCTGGAAGGCGACGCCGCCGTGTGGTGGCGCGGCGTGAAAGCATCGGTGCCCACGTGGACGGACGCGATAGCGCGGCTTCGCGCCACCTTCGGCGTGGCGCAGCCCGCGCATCAAACCCTCCGGGAAATATTCGCCAGAGAGCAGGGAGAAGAACGTGCAGAAACATTTATATGTAAAGTGCGCGCGTTACTCGCTAAATTACCGTACACGTTGGAAGAAAATGTGCAGGTGGACATTTGCTACGGTTTACTGCACCGACGCGTAGTGAAAAGAGTGCCGCGAGACAGTGTTCGTAGGTTAGACGACTTACTATATAAGGCTAGGATCGCGGAGGATACCTACAAAGCGTCAAAGGTAAAGTCCGACCCTGTAAATAATAATAAATCGACCGACCCACCGGCGGTGACTACCACCGACCGAGATTTAACACAATTAAGTTCCGCTACCACGAACGCGACTACGTCGCGTTGCAGCAACAGAAATAGGCCCCGTTGTAATTATTGTAAACTTTTCGGGCATGTTAGCGACGAGTGTCGCAATCGCGAGAAGTCTACCATTAAGTTTAATAGTAATAATAGGGAAATAAGTTGTTATGGTTGTGGTAAGCAGGGCGTCGTGAGGTCGAAATGTGATGTTTGCGCGAAAACAATATCGAAACCCAACGACAAAACATCTTTCAACATTGTTGATGTAGATTTTTGTACCGAGGTAGAATATAATAGTTACGCGAGTCCGAGTGATATAGATTCGTGCGTTAATATTACGAATATTAGTACGCGCGACAATCACCCGATGGTAAATATTAGTGTCGCGGGCCGTGGCGGCGTGGCGATAATAGATACCGGCGCCACACATAGCATCGCGAGCCCCCTCTTACACCGAGTTCTAGTAGACTCAGGAGTCCACTTCACCGAGACGAAACGTTTCGTGCGCCTGGCTGACGGATCGCAAGGGTGGAGGGACCTGTTATCAACCGAGGTTGAGGTTAGTATTAAAGGTCGTAGGGTGACGTGCCAGTTCTTAGTATTACCTGGAAGAGATATTAGGACGCTTTTAGGTATAGATTTTTTAACGCGGGCCGGCATGGTAATAGACGTCGCCCGCCGCACATGGTCGTTCTCGGACAGTCCGGGACAGCCGTATGATTTTGTTTACACGTATACTCTCGACTCAGCTGATACAGGCCTATTGCACACTACACCTTCAAGTGAGTTGTCGCGACCAGTTTGCCCTGACGAGCAGAACGACTGTGACCTATGTATGACGGTTATTGACATACCGAAAGGGAACAGTGGTGATATCCGCAGCAATCAGCTGTTAGACCCAGAGGTTCGCAAGATTATTGAGGACATGGAGTCCGACGAACCCTCTAGGGGGAGGCCTTGGTTTGATCGTGGATACACCATATCTGACGGTATCCTATACAGGTACAGCTTGGAGTCCGATGATGGAGAGGACTGTTGCCTAGTTGTTCCTGAACACGAACGCAGGCAAGTTATGGTCGACTTGCATGATGCGCCGACAGCTGACCAGAAGAGAAGGCTGCCGCCTGAGTATAAGGTAGGTGACTTGGTCTTGTTGAAGACGCAGGGGCCTAACGACACAGACCGCGGCCAGACTGCGAAGCTCATCCCACGTCGTGACGGCCCGTACAAGATAGGGAAAGTCATCAGCCCGACCACCTACGGTCTGGAGAACGTACAGACTGGAACGAACGTCGGAAAATATCACGTTTCGCACCTCACACCTTTCGCGGGTCAAGTAGAACCACCCATTCGCGAAAAACGCAAGCGGGGCAGACCGCGTAGGTATTTAGACTAGCCCAACTGTGGGGACACTTAGTTAGGCTAGAGGGGGAGGATGTAGCGCGGGATTTTATTTGGTTAGGCTGGGGCTTCGCTACACTGTGGCTGCAACGCGCCGCAGCGCTACCTATTACAGTAACACGCATGCGCGGCCCCCCCTCCGCCGCCCGCACACACCGCGCGCCAACGCAGGCCGAGGTGGCGCGAGCGGCGGCGCGAGAGAGCGCCCCAACCCTCGTCGCGTACGGGCGACATGTACATTCCTCCGCGACTCGACGCCACGTTAATTGTAATGTAACCATGTGCTTAAATTTAAGAACTAAGTATGTTTGTGATTAATAATGTTAAACAATCAATAAAGTTTTAATGTTCCAACCATTAAATAATTCTTTTTTTTAACCGACTTCAAAAAAAGGAGGAGGTTCTCAATTCGATTGTATTTTTTTTTTTTTATTTTTTTTTTATGTTTGTTACCTCAGAACTCCGTCGTTTATGGACGGATTTGCAAAATTTTTTTTATGATTGAAAGGATATGCTTCCAGATTGGTCCCATTCTTTTCAAAATCAAGTTTTGATGATGGGATCCATGAGAAATCGAGGGAACTCCTCAAATATTATAGGCAACTATATAGTAATTTTAATATTTTCATAGAGCACTCAAGCATTTACAGTCAAAAAGTAATGTTTGATGAGGTGGAACTGGTGAAGAAGATCAGAAATGGATGATGAAACTTGACACTCGCATAGATATCACAATCAAGGTAGTTCAGCAACTATGAAAATGCACTGTAAACCAATGATCTTAAATAATTATGTTGGAAATGTTATCATCGAACTGATTTAATGATGATTATGGAGCTGGAAGGTAGGCACTGGAACTGCGTACCTAATTTTTTTTTTTTTTTTTATTTATTTATCATTTTTACAAATATTACAAGATTATTTACGTTAAATAGCAACCAAAAAACCACTAAGGTTTAAACTTGTGCTATCATGAATCATCTCAAATCGAAGGAAAAAAAAAAATAGTTACAGTTTTATAATTAAGTATGTGTACGTTATTATCGAAATTAATTTATACAATCTTTGTGTCAATCAGTAGGAGAAAACATTCTTAAATAATACTTAAGTAATATTTTTAGGTGTAATATTACTTTTTATTTCTGAGGGTATGCTATTAATAAGCCGTGGTACAATATACCCGCTAGTTCGCTCGCCATACGTATTGTTGGCGCGCTGTGTACGAAGCTTATTCTCAGAAACTGCCCGAGTGCATACAGGATGTTCGATTTTGTTAAGTAAATTTTCATTGAAAAATTGTTCTTTTAATAACAGAAAATGTATTTGAGTATAAACTGGTAGGACATTACAGTGTGTTCGATACCTGTAGCGCCATCTACCAAACCTGCGTGTGCAACTCTCGGCTGGCATGTCCGATACCTGTAGCGCCATCTACCCAAACTGCGTGTGCAACTCTCGAGCGAGATCGGTCGCCAATATGCGCGCGCAATTCGTTCGCGAATGAATTCTTCGAAAAACATTATTGTCGGTTCGGTCGCGGACTCCATTGTAAATTATGTTCTAAGAGAGTAAAGAGCTTATTGTTAATTATGGAAGAATTTTTTTTCATTAAGCCCAAGTAGATGCCCTAACATATGGTCCTTCGAAGCCAAATTATAAAGAACAACGAAGAGTTCTATACGTGGTGAAGCATTCGTCATTCGTCGCATTATTACGAAGAAGAAGTTCACCCGCCATTACAAGAACACGTGCAACGAGTACCAACTTCTGGACCCCGAGTGGATTAGAGGAGTGGCAGGTCTGAGTTTCCTACCAATTACCCATCCCATCTTGGTCTGTGTTTAATATCCGTGTTGTATTCTTAGTTGTTGAGCGGCGGTGCCCTGCCGGTGATAACCCGACGCCGTGAGTTGTAATCTCGCGGGCTTGAGCGGGCGGCACGCGGTGCAAGTTCATATCACACAGGAAGGATTACAGTGAGTACTCTTGCGTTCTTATTTTCTCTTAAAATGAGTGAAGCTAAGATGTCTGAACTTATTAAGAAGAGAGCAGTAGTCAAAGGTCGGTTAACCGTATTTGAAAGTTATTTAAAAAGATGTAAATGCCCGTTAGACGACCAACAGATATTAGAGTTACAGTTACGCATAGATAACAGTTCGAGTTTATTAGATAATTACAGCGAGTTACAAAGTTTAATTGAAGAAAACGTGGACGAACTCGATCTTCCAAAACAGTTGGATGACCGAGACCGTTTCGAAGAACAGTACTATAAGACAGTAGCTTCTGCTAAACTCTTGCTGAAGAACGAGGTACCTGTAAATAATAATAATTTAGTCGGTAAAAGTAAAATGTGTGTAAAGTTACCGGACATTAAGATACCCACCTTTGACGGTTCGTACGATCGCTGGTTGGAGTTTAGAAATTCTTATTGTAGTATGATCCACGAGCGTCAGGATTTAGATTGCATACAAAAATTCCATTATTTACGTTCGTCGTTAACGAATAGTGCATCGCAAGTTATTAGTGCATTAGAGTTTACGGCCGAAAATTATTTTCACGCATGGGGGCTATTAGAGGATCGTTACAACAACCTACGGTTATTACAACATAACCATGTCAAGTCCCTATATACGATTCCATCTTTACATAAGGAATCGGCCAGTCAATTAAGGAAACTTATAGATACAGTGCGGAGAAACTTACGCGCGCTTTCCTCACTGGGGGAAGAAACGCATGCGTGGGACACGTTAATTATTTATTTAGTTGTTTCGAAGTTGGATCCCAGTACGGAACGCGAATGGGAACAGTATCAGGGTACACTTTATAATGCGAACACTAAGCCGCCATTCGTAAAGTTAGAAGATTTACTAAAGTTTCTCAAGGACAGAGCGGATATGTTAGATATTATTAAGGTAAACCACAGTAAACATTCACACGAAAACAGAGGTAGTGAACAAAACAAAAAACAATCGCATAGTTACGTCGCTACGAACGCCGGTAATAAAAATAATAGTAATAACGCTTCGAGCAAGCGAAGTCCGCGCGTGTGTGTTATGTGCAAAGGTAATCATTCACTTTATACGTGTTCAAAGTTTATTAATTTACCTGTTCAAGAGAGGATTAACTTTGTAAAAACAACAAATATTTGTGAGAATTGTTTACGTTCCGGTCATACGGTACAAGAGTGTACATTCGGGCCGTGTCGACTGTGTCATCTTGAAAAACATAATAGTTTGATTCATGTCGATAGCGGAGGCAACGTGAACGTAGTAGGTACAAATAATACGCAGTCGCAGCCGATAACCACTAACGTTTCTAATGTCTCAACTTCGTTACACTCCTCAAATAGTACCTACTCGCTTTGTAAACAAACCTATAGCGGGTTGCCTACCGTACTCCTGTCCACAGCGCTAGTGGATATTATAGATAATAATAATAAATCTCACACAGCACGGGTCCTTCTTGACAATGGAAGCCAACAGTGTTTCATTAAAAAATCTTTTTGCGATATGCTAAATGTAAATTTAAAAAAGTCCACTTGTCAAGTTACTGGGGTAGGTCATTCGATCACGAATTCTACCCACACCTGTAAAATATTATTACGATCGAAAGATAAGAGTTATCGTACTAATATTGAATGTTTAGTGTTGCCGTGTATTACAAATCAGTTACCGGCATTTTATATAAACGTAAAAAATATTATTATCCCGGATAATATTCAATTGGCTGATCCCACATTTTATTCGCCGTCGGACATTGATCTCTTGATAGGCGCGGATAAGTTTTGGGAGTTATTAATTGATGGTAAAATTAGGTTAAAAAATGGACCTTATTTACAGAACACTAAACTAGGGTGGATAATGTGTGGACCTTTGTATAATAATAATAACGGCCTGCGCATAAATCAGGTTCAGTGTAACTATTCACAAACGTTAGATACACAATTAAAACTATTTTGGGAGCTCGAAGAGATTCCCAACGCTGGGAATATCCTTAGTGCCGACGAACAAAAGTGCGAGAATATTTTCGCTCAAACGACAGCACGTACCCGTGAAGGTCGATTCTCCGTGCGTATTCCTTTTAAAGAATCGCCTACGGTTCTCGGGGAAAGTTACGGTGCGGCTAAAAAGCGTTTGTTGTCGCTTGAACGTAAATTCATTCGTTTCCCAGAATTTAGGGAAAAATATATTAAATTTATGGATGAGTACGAAAGTCTAGGTCATATGAGTCGCGTAGATACGTACGGGTCCCCACATTATTTCTTACCGCACCACGGTGTGATAAATGAAAACAGTAGTACCACTAAATTGCGTACGGTGTTCGATGCTAGCGCAGTGACAACTACAGGCAAGTCATTGAATAATATACAGTTTATCGGGCCGCCGCTTCAGAACGACATTTTTTCCATACTTTTACGCTTTAGGCAATATAAATACGTAGCATGTGCCGACGTGGAAAAAATGTATCGTCAAATTTTAGTACAGCCAGATCAACGTGACCTGCAACTAATTCTGTGGCGTAAAAATCCGTCGGACACAATAGGTATATATCGCCTTAACACCGTGACGTACGGCACGGCATCAGCGCCTTATCTGAGTATGAGGTGTCTGAATCAACTGGCGCGTGAATGTGAGGATGACCAGGTAGCTACCGTGATAAGAGAAGATTTCTTCGTCGATGACGTATTGATGGGTCATAATGACTTAAATAGTTTATTTAATATGTGTGATAAGGTCACCAACACCTTAAAATCGGCGTGTTTTCCATTACGTAAATGGATATTTAATTTAGATATTACTGCCCATGACATATCAAAAAGATTGGCATTAGGAGATCAGTGTCAAAATAAAACTTTAGGTATGGGATGGTTTAATAAAAATGATGAATTACATTTCACATCGCGAGTAAATAATGATACGAGTATAGAAAACGAGAATAGTACAAACCCATTAACTAAACGTGGCATGCTGTCAGCGATTGCGCAGGTGTACGACCCATTAGGTATGTTAACACCGGTAATAATTAACGCAAAAATAATTCTGCAAAAGTTATGGTTATGTAAAATAAATTGGGACGATCCGGTTCCTAATGATGTCGTGTTATCTTGGGATACCTTTCTTAGTACACTACAATGTTTACATACATTACGCATTCCACGTTGTGTAATGAGTTTGCACTCACGATATATAGAATTACATATTTTTAGCGACGCTTCTCAGTGTGCATACGGCGCATGCGCGTACGTGCGTACATACTCAGATAACTCAGCTGTTGCTTGTAAGTTACTTTGTGCCAAAAGTAAGGTCGCGCCTTTAAAACCGACTAGTATACCTCGACTGGAATTGTGCGGGGCGTTGATCGGCGCACGTTTATACAAAAAAATAATTAGTTCGTTACGGTTGACATTTTATAAAACTTTCTTTTGGACAGATTCAACCATCGTCCTCGGGTGGCTTCGAATGTCCCCGCACTCGTTGAAAACCTTTGTTCAGAACAGAGTAGTGGAAATAAATGAGCTTACGAGTAATGCTATTTGGTCGCATGTAGGTACTAAAAAGAATCCAGCGGACTTAGTCTCACGCGGCGTCAGCTCGGACACACTCAGTGAATGTAGTCTGTGGTGGAACGGTCCACCATTCTTGCAGTGTCATGAGTTGATGGAATCGCAACAGAGCACCAACTCGCTTACTGACTACGCCAGTGACCTACCGGAGTTAAAACCACACACTACAACAATGGTTTGTGACGTCACACGAAATATAGTTATTAATTTCGATCGGTTTTCTTCGTATAATCGCTTAAGGCGTACAAGTGCATATGTATTACGTTACATTCACAACTCACGCACACATCGGGACGATCGCATTATTGGGCCTTTATCAGTGAATGAGTTGCGCGCGTCAACGCAAATGTTAACGCGACTCGTACAACGGGAATCTTTTCCCACCGAATACACTAAGTTGAAGGGTAGCTTGCCGTTACAAACTACTAGTGCGATTGCTAACCTTAATATATTTTTAGATAATTGTGATATAATAAGAGTAGGCGGACGCTTAATTAACTCGCCTAACTTTGAATACGATAAAAAGCACCCTAGTTTGTTGTGCTGTAAACACCATTTTACATTATTATTGTTTCAGCATTTCCATAATAAGCTTCTCCATGCTGGCCCCCAACTGCTACTTGCTACTGTGCGTGAGAGTTGGTGGCCATTAGGGGGAAGAAATCTGGCCAGAAAGGTGGTTCATCATTGCGTCCGCTGCACGCGACTAAAGGGAAAGACTGTTTCTCCAATCATGGGCAACTTGCCTGCGGAGCGTTTGGAACCGGGTTTTCCTTTTATTCGCTGTGGGGTCGACTATGCTGGCCCCATATCTGTACTGAACCGCAAAGGTAGGGGGGCTAAACTTGAAAAGGGGTACATATGCCTATTTATTTGTTTTATAACGCGAGCTATACACCTTGAATTGGTCAGTACACTTTCTTCGCAAGAGTACCTATTAGCACTTAAAAGGTTTATATCCCGTCGTGGAAAGCCAGCACAAATTTTCTCGGATAACGGGACAACCTTTGTTGGAGCTATGAAGGAAGTTAAATTAATGTTTAATGAGCATTCACATCAAATTATTGATAATCTTAGTAATGATAATATCGAGTTTAAATTTATACCACCTTACGCTCCTCATTTTGGGGGATTGTGGGAGGCAGGAGTAAAATCCTGTAAACACCACCTGAGGCGTGTCATGGGTACCGCTAATCTAACGTACGAGGAGTTCAGCACGGTGTTGACACAGATCGAAGCCGTCCTGAATTCCCGTCCAATGTTTCCTATGTCGTCAGATCCACACGACCTTCTTCCGCTTAGCCCAGCCCACTTCCTGATCGGCCGGCCACTCCTCTCACCAGCCTGCAGGGACTTGACGGAGGAGCCAATCAATCGCCTGACGCGATTCCAGAGGATTGAACAGTTGAGGCAGCAGTTCTGGAAGCGGTGGTCAACCGACTACATTTCGGAGCTTCAGACGAGGACCAAGTGGAAGACCCACAACCAAGATTTAGCTTTGAATACCCTTGCTGTCATTAAAGAGGACCACTTACCCCCTCTGAAATGGCGTATGGGCAGAATTGTCAAGGTGTTCACAGGAACCGATGGTGTGAGCCGTGTAGCTGAACTACAAACAACGACAGGCTCTGTGCAGCGAGCTTTCTCCAAAATCTGTCCACTTCCGGTGCCATCGACGACGAGTGGTGGCCAGGACAACAAAGAAGTCAGCGCCTCCAGCGGTGCAGCTATTTAGTTTTGAAACCAGAGGATTCCAAGGCGGCCGGCATGTTCGATACCTGTAGCGCCATCTACCAAACCTGCGTGTGCAACTCTCGGCTGGCATGTCCGATACCTGTAGCGCCATCTACCCAAACTGCGTGTGCAACTCTCGAGCGAGATCGGTCGCCAATATGCGCGCGCAATTCGTTCGCGAATGAATTCTTCGAAAAACATTATTGTCGGTTCGGTCGCGGACTCCATTGTAAATTATGTTCTAAGAGAGTAAAGAGCTTATTGTTAATTATGGAAGAATTTTTTTTCATTAAGCCCAAGTAGATGCCCTAACACAGTGCTTAAAGAGACCATTTATATTATCATAAAACTTAAATCTTATTTTAGGAGAAACTATTGTTTTAAGAATTTGTTTTTGTATTTTATAGATACTGTCAAGATAGGTCTTATAGGTACGACCATAGCTACTAAGGCCATACTGGATGTAGGATTCCGCCATCGCATAATACAGCATTATTTTCACCTTGAATGGCAGACGGTTTGTTAGTATGGTCATAATAGCTAGAAATTGTCGAAGTTTATCGCAAACACGTTCTATATGATAACTCCAGTTAAACTTATCGTCTATAATTACTCCCAGATATGTTTGTTTATCGACAACATCTATTTGCGGACAGTTACCTACAGTTGATCGTATTGACTGTATGCAAGCAGTCATGGTCATGAGCTATTAAGTTCTGAACGGGTAATTTTTTAATATGTGGAGATTTAATTACCAACAATTTAGTTTTGCTTGCATTAAGTACTAAGCCAGCATCGTGACACCACCTTGTCAAAGCATCCAAATCATGCTGTAAGCGTTCACATGCTGTTTGAGGATTTCTATCTGCAATAACAAGGCACGTATCATCCGCAAACTGATAGCATGTACTGTTTGTGATGCAGTTTTTCATATCATTTACATACGATAAAAAATGCAAGGGGCCTAATACTGAGCCCTGCGCTGTTCCCTCAGTTACTGCCATGCGCTCACTACAGATGTTGTCAACTTTTATAGTAAAGGTTCTAGAGCGGGACCGCACACCTTTGGGGGCGGAGTTTGGCCTAGTATTGGCTATTTTGCATTAGTCCACGTGGACTGCGTTTACACATTAGTGGTGAAATGCGTCATTGTGTTCTTATCGTTTTCCTGGTAATAGGCTAAGAGAATTAATTGGCATTTTTAACAAAACAGTCGTTTTAAATGGGTTACAAAACAATAATTGCGTCGTACAAAACAATAATTGTGTTTCTTTTGTGTGCACATATGTAGATAATACTTACTTAAAAAAGGTTCATACATTGAATGAGTCATAAATGTATATTTACAATAGCGATGGTCTTTTATATTTTTACCAACTTGTCTATATATGAATGTTCTTAGTAATAACAAAATAGTATTCTTCATTTAATGGGTTACAATTGATACAAAACAATAATTGCATCGGTCTTTTTTCTATGTACGAATGTATTTAATCATAGATACTAAATTAGATTGCATTTGGTATCTTTGAACTTTATCTGTCTGTTGATGAAAATATCTAGTTTTTTGTTATTTGGCGAGAACTAATATGAATTTATGATAAGATTATTATTTTATTTTAACTATAAGTCATAAGTATCTCATGCATCATATCATCTCTCCTCGAGATCAAAACGATTACACAGTAACAATGTACTATGTATGATGTATTTCTACGTATAAGTATGACATTGGTAACTTTTTCAAAAGAAATGTAGGAACGATATTGACTTCAGCTCCCCCAAAGACGCCGAGTTGAGTGGACGTGTGTTTTGTGATCGCGATCATTTTAATTCATAAAAGTAATCTAAAGTGAAATTTCCATCTTAAAAGTTACATCAATACGTGTGCAATTAAACATTAAAAAAAACTGTGCAAAATCTAGATCTGTGTACAAACTATTACCGGAGATTTCAACAAAATCATAACAGCAGTTTTAAAAGTGATCGTTGTAAGTTTCTTTGTCTCTGTATCGAAGTGACCTTCGATTGCTGGCTAACTGACACGCTTAGATTATCTCATGATGCTGCACCAGAACATTTAATTTGTCATCATTAATAACGAGCCGGTGGTCCAGTAATATAAGACGGCTCCTTGCGAAACGCTACACAAGGAGTCTCGGCTTCAAACCCCGCAACCTGTATTTACTTTTTGTGATTGTTGATAAATGCTCTTTGAATATTGATATCGGTGATCGCAATAGACGGTGTGTGCAAAATAACAACACTAGGAAAAGGTGCGGGAGGTATCTACGAAATCACGGTAGTAAAAAGTAATAAATAAATAATAAAGTTGAAGTGCCTAACGGAATAGTGATAGCAACATTTCAAACAAAAACAACAATTATACCAAGTGGCCATACAGGCGCTCTATGTTAAACGCTGCTATAATACAAAATAAATAAATAATCAAAATGGAAAAATCCGTCTCTGATACAAATATCAGCGCAACAGTGGACACGACCCCACCTAATTTTACATCTACGCGCAACAAAAGACTAAGAGAAGAGAATTTACCAGAGGAGTTCTCTAAATTTAGACAAGAAATTAGGGAAATGCTATCTTCGTTTATCTCAACTCAACAAAGTGAATTAAAAATTATTAAGGATATCCAGACATCAAACTACAACATCGAAACTGCCATCACTCATCTATCTAAACAAAACGATGAGTTTCGGAAGAAAATAGAATCTCTTGAGTTGCAAGGAAGAAAGGACCGCGAGTACATTGCGATACTGGAGGATAAGATTGAAGATATGCAAAGAATTAATAGAAAAACCTGCATCGAAATAAAAAACGTCCCTAAAAAGCCTCAAGAGAATAACGATGACTTGGTAAATATGGTCACGAATCTGGGAAAACACTTAGGCATTGAGATTGTCTCACGTGACGTCAAAGACATTTACCGTTTACCTAGTAAGAAAGAGGGCAAAACGAACACGCCCATAGTTGTTGAACTAAACTCCACGTTGTTAAAAACGAATTTATTGAAGAAGGCAAAGATTTTTAATATTAAAAACACGAACAAACTTCAGGCAAAACACCTCGGGATTAAGAGTGATGCTGAGGTTCCAGTTTTTATATCAGAACAATTGACTCCTAAGAACGCCCGACTATTTTTCTTGGCTCGAGACTTGGCCAAAACTAAGCAGTACAAATTTTGCTGGACTGCTTTTGGGCGTATTTTGGTCAGGAAGGATGAAAACACCCGAACAATTGTTATAAGAAGTGAGGCCCAGGTACACCATTTGATGCAAGAAGCATGACTAATCTGTAATTACCACAAAATTATTTTTATACGATTAGCTTTATTACTATCTAATAGTCTTCTCAAAAATTTTTTCCCTGAATTGTGTAGCTCTGCTTCCAATTATAGTTACTTTAACTATGTTTGGCTCTATTATACACATTCAAACACAAATTTATACACGATACACTACACTCTAAATCCACATAACACAAAACTTTCTCACTCAATACACACAAACCTAATCTATTTAGTGCCTATTATAGCTATTAATTCATATATAAACAAATATGCTTGTGCAATATTAGTTGAAAATCATATGAGGGCAGACGTCATACGACTATTATGCTTCGGCTCAAAACTTGAGAAACCTAAATCGTTTACTCTAATTAAAAATGGATAACAACCTACACAACTTAAGGGAATTGGATTCTGTTGACATTGCTAACTCTGCTATACTTGATATCGCACGCTTTAACACTTACGTACTCCATAATAATCATAACCTGACCGTCTTGACTCAAAATATAAGGAGCATTTACGGTAATTTTGACGATCTTCAAATAACAATGTCTCAAATTGAAATCGAAGTGGATGTTCTGGTATTGACTGACTGTAGGTTAAACGCTAACAAACAAATACCGGAGTTAAACAATTATACCGCGTTTAATACGTGCAGACAGTTAAACCAAAATGACGGAGTGGTCGCCTATGTGAGAAACTGCCATATGCCCCAGGTTACTGAAATTAATCTGACACATGCCTCTGCTTTGCAAATTACAATACCTAGTTTTACCATCATTGGTATCTATCGGTCACCATCCACATATTCCGCAGACAGCTTCATTGACTCGCTTGACAAACACCTTCAATCTATTGAATCACATGGAGATACCATTATTACAGGAGACATAAATATAAATTTAATAGGAAAACCAGCAGAAACGTCAATAGCACGAAACAATAGACTAAATTACTTAAACATGGCGGCTTTACATGGTTTTCTCCCGGGACCTTATCAGGAAATTCAAAAGACAACACAATAAGAAACAAATTTTATCTTCCGTAAAAAATCCTAAGCTGCTTTGGAAAAGAATAAATGATATAACCCATTATAAAAAACTCAAAACATCTAGCACACACTTACTTCAAATTACACCACATCCACTAGACTCGTTAAACCGTATAAATCACTTCTTCGCATCCATTGGGAAAACATTGGCAGATGAAATCATGACTCTAACTGGGCAACAACGCGGATCTGCTATTGTCCCCGTAATTACAACATCTCAAACCAACTCATTTGTGTTACTGGATACGGATCCAGCCGAAGTGGATAGCACACTCATGGCTCTTGATTCGACAAGTGCTACGGGGTGGGATGGTATATCTGTGAGCTTCCTCAAGCTGGCTAGAGACCTCGTGGTTCCACTAATTAGTAGGTTGACTAACCTGTGTTTTGAAACGGGTATTTTCTGTGATGCGCTTAAACGTTCTCTAATCACGCCAGTGCACAAGGACGGGGACAAGAGCGAGGTCAACAATTATCGACCAATCTCAGTTTTAACATCAATTTCAAAAATAATAGAAAAAATTGTATGTAAAAGGCTAGTAAATTATTTGAATAAGTACAACATTCTTTCAGGTTCCCAATATGGTTTTAGGCAGGGGCGGTCAACTCAGGACGCTATTATAGCTCTTACGTCTGAAGTCACAGATAAAGTAGATAGGGGATATAAATGCGCCACTGTATTTTTGGACTTAAAAAAAGCTTTCGATACTGTGTCTGTACCCATCCTTGTAAGGAGACTAGAGGCTATAGGAGTAAGAGCTAAAGCACTTTCTCTTTTAGAAAGTTACCTCCAGGGTAGGAAACAACAGGTTAGGATAGGCTTATTACGTAGCAATGAGGAAGAGGTTGTTTTCGGTGTTCCACAGGGCTCCGTACTCGGCCCGCCACTGTTTCTGGTGTATATTAACGATCTCTGTAACCTAAAAAGCAGTGGAGGTAAAATCTTCTCGTACGCTGATGATACGGCTATTGTTTATACTGGTACTACATGGGAAGAGGTTCATAATAAGGCCGAACAGGGGTTAGCCACTGTGGATGGATGGCTGAAGGAAAATCTGTTGACCCTCAATATTGCCAAAACAAATTATATCTGTTTCTCCCCTAGTTCTAGGTCTAAACCAGGAACTAGTTTCAGGATACGTATCCATTCCTGTATGAGAGGTTTGGGACAAACTTGTGACGTGTTAATAATTTTGACGAAGTAAACAGATCCATTCATCAAGTTCATAATTGGTTTACAGTCAATAATTTAGCACTTAACGAGAAAAAAACAAAATGTATTAAATTTAGCTTGCCCAACGTACACAGTAATGATTGTGACATAATTTTAAATGGGCAAAAGTTAGAATTTGTTAACGAGACTATGTTCCTAGGTATTACGCTAGACAATAAACTTCAATGGGGTTCCCACATAAAGACGCTTTCGGGAAGACTGAGCTCAGCTGTTTTTGCAGTTAGACAGATTAGACAGCTCACAGACGTGAACACAGCAAGGCTTGTTTATTTTAGCTATTTTCACAGCATTATGTCGTACGGAATTTTGCTGTGGGGTCGAGCTGCGGAAGTAAATTCAATATTTATTTTGCAAAAGCGGGCTGTCCGAGCGATATATAACTTGCCCCCTCGTGAATCTCTGAGAGAACTATTTAAAACGATAAATATCCTAACGGTACCTTGTCAGTTTATATATGAAAACATTATGTACGTAAGGAAAAATTTGCAATTATTTGAAAAAAGAAGCGATAGACATAATTTTAATACAAGAGGCAAAGATAGGCTGGCTGTGCCACGATTCCGTCTGTCCAAAGTACAGAAATCCTTTATGGGGTTCTGTGTAAATTGTTACAATAAAATTCCAAGAAGTGTATTAAATCTTAATGAACGAAAATTTAAAACTTATATTAAACGCGAATTATGTAGACAGGCATACTACAAACTTTCAGATTATATTGAGGACAAGAATGCCTGGCATCATGTTGGTTCGGCTCCACTGGACAATACTCAAATATGTAGTCATTAGTTATTGAAATTCTCAAAATTAATGAAACCTTGAATGAGTTTATATAGAAGCATTCTTTTGGATTGTGAGTACGCATATGTGAGCACCATGTTCGAGACAACAAAGGATTAAAATTTTAATGATAGATAGACCATCATTTGTTCCTTTTTATTAACAACTTGTCTCTGCATTGTTCTCACATAGGGGTACAGTAATGTATAAAAAATGTATTATTTATGAATTGTAAAACAAATATTTTTTTTAAAAGAGTAACGATGGAGTTTCTTGCTCGTTCTTCTCCATTCGAAACTACAATTTGGAACGAGCACCTAGCTTCACTGACGAACAGACTGACAGACTACTATTCTATTTTGACGTTTCAAAAGTACCTATTTATGGTTTATTTGGAATAAATGATTTTTGATTTGATTTGATTTGACTGTAATCCCATCAAACAAGAGCCGTCTACAAGATACCTAGGAGTCACAGTAGACGAGTGCTTAACGTGGCACCCGCAGGTCGAGGTTATTACGTCGCGAGTTAGAAAATTCATATGGATATTTAAAAACCTACGACATGTGATGCCTCAAAGGACACTCAACGACATTTATAAGGCACTTGTGCAGTCGGTAATTACATACTGTGTGCCGGCTTGGGGAGGGGCCACTAAAACTAAATTTCTCGAGCTGGAAAGAGCCCAAAGGTCACTTTTAAAGGTTATGTATTTCAAGCCGTTCAGATTTCCCACAACTGAATTGTATACAATAAGTGGCCTATTATCAGTAAGAAAATTATACATTTTAAACGTTATACTGTATCTACACAAACATACTCCAGTCAACCAGGAAAGACAGTCTAGAAGGAGAAAACACAATGTGGCTTGCTCCTCAAGGGTTCACACGGCCTTTGCGAGGCGTCAGTACGCATGCCAGTCGGCCTACATCTATAATAAAATAAACGCGGAACTACATTTTCCCCTGGAGGTCTCACAAAAATGCAAAGTCGTGATTACCGAGTGGCTACAATCTCTTACGTGTGACCAAACGGAACTGATTTTGGCTAGACTTGCTTGACTATTGTCAAGCAACTATAACACATGGCTCACACACACACACACACACACACTCACACACACACACACACACACACAAACACACACACACACACACACACACACACACACGCACACACACACACACACACACACATACATACACGCACACACACACACGCGCGCGCACACACACACACACGCGCACACACACACACACACACACACACACACACACACACACACACACACACACACACACCCACCCACACACACACGCACACACACACACACACACACACACACACACACACACACAAATACACGCACACACGCATTGTGCACAATCTGAACACAATGAGCCTTGTAAAACATATATATTATTGTTATTAACTTTGAAAATTGAGATTTTATTAATTGAGATTTAATTTAGTTTATAATTTGTATCTGAACTGTAAGAAAAATTTTTAAATTCTTTGTTTAAGACTTTGACTCATTACTTTTATTTAATTTAAATTACTATAATTATTATTTCTTCTGTGTACCTTATTATTGTTAATTTATCTGTTTTTGTTTTGTATAAATAGTTATGGTCTAAATTGTACCTTAATGTCTACCGAAATTGTCTACGTCTCAATAATGTAAAGTAACTCAGGGGAGGAGCGAGGCAACCACAAGTGTTTTTAACCACTTACTGGGGCTGTTTCATTCACATGTGTAAAGAAAATGTAAGAGACAAAATAAACACATTTTTTAAAAAAAAAAAAAATTAAAAAAAAAAAAAACTTCTTTGCCATAACACATTATAATAAAAAAAAAACACTAAACGGCTACAAATAAAAAAAAAATTACAAAATAAAAAAACCGCCTTCAAAAAAAGTCAAGCAATAAAAGTTCCTACACTAAAAAGTAAAAAATAACAATTTGAATTACTGTAAAAAAACTTAATTTATAGGTAAACTTATTTGACATTAATATTTTGCAAATATTCAAAATTTATTACTTATTTTTGGAGTCGGTGCCAGCCCATGCAAGGAAATACAAATGGGCAACAATCCCTTGAAAAACTACCTCTTACTTAATTATAAAACTACTTAATACCTATTTGCATACTCAAATATAGGTATATTAATTAAGACATAAATACAGATTAGACTTCTCTACAAAAAATGTCCGATTTGCACATTTTTTTAAATAAAAAATATGTACTTACAAAAACATTTTAAGTACATTGAAAATGTTTAAGCATTATGTACGAAAAATGGCACCGGATATTAAAAACCTAACTAACATTAAGTTTCAACATCAAAATGCTGGCACCGACTCCAAAAATAAGTAATAAATTTTGAATATTTGCAAAATATTAATGTCAAATAAGTTTACCTATAAATTAAGTTTTTTTACAGTAATTCAAATTGTTATTTTTTACTTTTTAGTGTAGGAACTTTTATTGCTTGACTTTTTTTGAAGGCGGTTTTTTTATTTTGTAATTTTTTTTTTTATGTTGTGTTTGTTATTGTCAGGAGAAGGTTCTTATCAAAGAAAATATTAGAAAAGTAGATGTGAAGATTAGGTTAAAAAGTGACCCTTTGATAGCGAGATACTTGGACCCGTGCGAAGAGAGAGAGGTCAATGCTGTATATTTTCTTCAATATATTTTCAAAATAACTACCAGGTGGTGATAAGTGATCAATACTGATGCCAAAAATGTAATCTGTAAAATTTTTGTTTGTCTGTCTGTATGTTCCGTATAGAAATAAAAACTACTCGACAAATTTTAATAATATTTGGTACAATTATTCTTTATATTTCTGGGCAGGTTATAGCATACTTTTCGAGACGTACAAATCATGTATGACGGGAATGTTGAACGTTGAACATAAAATTATGTACAAAATATTCGTCAACCGTATAATTGTCAAATGTCTATATTGTATGGTTGACTCACAATAACACATGTAGCTCCTGATAGTAGCCGCTCGGTGCATTCTGATTATATTTGTTTACTCTCACGTCTATAACACTCTCATTTATTCCTAATTAAAAAAGTTTACATCATTATCTATTCAATAAAAAAATAAAGATAGAATTCAGTATATATGCGTGCACTTTTTCGACGCCATGCTTTAAGGTGATATTGGACGATTTGCACGAATTTAACTCGCACGAAACGTGCGAATCGACTCCTTTAAAACATATTTTTTTTTCTGTAGTCAACAAATGAAATTCGTCAATCACGCCAATAAATGAAATTCGTGCGAACCGACACCCTCACAAATATGTAGTGGACTATTAGCACACATTACATTTTAAGGTTTAAAAAAATTAAAGTACAGTCGTATTCAGCCATCACTGGAATAAAAACAAAAAATAATCGAAGCTTAAGCAGCAGATATTTACTTGAAAGTTGATATTTACTTGAAAAAGATCTGTATGGAATAAGTGATAATAATAATTACTTAAAACGTGGCATAGCTACATTTTTACTAATTCAAAACAATATAAACATGACTGCAAAATTCGCCTATTACAGGAAAAAATTAAAGAGCAAGCTATATACTATATGCTATCACGCTCACTCGGGTTGGTCATGGGTCTACATTTGGTTTAGTTTGTATTGTAACTGTAGAATGTACACAAGATCGGAGAAAGAGCTCACAACTATACCAAAAAATTATGGTGAAATGGTTTCGGACTTGCATAATGCTGGATATGATGAAATATATGAGCAAATAGCTTCACTTGAGGATAGACGGACAGACTGTCACATATAAAGTTAAACCTTATGATATCTTTTTGCTTGACGTTCAAAAGTGCCTATTGTGGTCTTCTTGAAATAAAGAATTTGAATGATTGATTGACCTCATACAAAAAAATCCTCATTTTAAAAATATTAAGAAAAGGCTCTATCGACACAGAAACATATCACTACAGATAAAAAAAATTGAGATTCAAAAAAGTTACAGATCTTATTATTCCTCTATGCTACGAAGATTTCAAGTTTGCTGATTATGGATATAAGACAGCAAGAATTACACTTTTTGCAAACCAAAATGTTATATAATAGCCTGCGTACCACCGTTTTTTCAAGTATACACTTTACATAATATAGATTTGGGAACTACCCATGAACATACAAATATTTTACCAGCCATATACGCTTTACTAACGGACAAATAAGAAAAACATACGAATTTTTTTACCTTATAAAATGTCGAATTCCTCAATTTCTCCACGTACCTATATTCACCACAGATTTTGAAAAAAGTGCGTATTCAAGTTATTTCATTTCCAAAAGTCTTTATGGAGAAATTAATACTTAGTTTCAATTTTAATACAGATATTGTTGATTATAGATTGTGTTTTTATTTTCTATCTATTACGAGTAAAACATATTTGACTTTACTACTTCTGTGCTCAAGTGTACTTTATCTTAACTGCATTTCATAAAATACAATATGTGTGCGAATAGCCTACTACATATTTGTGAGGGTGTCGATTCGCACGCCAATAAATTAAATTTGTGTGAATCGACTACAGAAAAAATAATATGTTTTAAAGGAGTCGATTCGCACGTTTCGTGCGAGTTAAATATCGTGCGAATCGTCCAAACCTGATAATCAATATCAATACCTATATATTTATTTATTTTTATTTATTTAAATAGAACGACAGAATCCAATTACACTATTTAAACATTTGTTAACCACATTAAACACACACACCTATTAGAACAAACAAGAGAAACATATAACAAATAATATACTGAATTCATTAAACATGCACTTATATAATAAACTGCTAAAGGTCGGTGTCTGTACATGGAAAATAAATAAAAAAATCTTTACTAGGGGAATTTTATATACGCAATAGAACGCAAAACAATGTGTGGTAATTTTTATCCTTATTTGTGGGGCACGGACCCTAATCAGGAGACGAAGAGAGTACCGTGCTGACCACACACTGTAGTTGCTGGGTTGGTGAGGAAATGAGGCACCCCTTTTGTGGTTTCGAAGATGTATATTTTCGCCGTCTTACAATGTTCCTACTATGTAGCAGCCGTTTTTCTCTTATTCTTGCTGTTTCTTGCCGGTTTCTTCCTGTTTCTTCTTTTCCTTTCTTGAGGAGGTAGTGCTGCCAACTGTGCCGGCTCTTGAAACCAATGGGTCTTTTATACGAAATCCGGGCACGAAAATTCCCTTACTCTGAATGGTCGACCAATCAGAGCGCTTATATTTCCGCCAATGAGAGTCGAGTTAGAATTCGTACCCGAAGCTTAAGTAGGTACTACGAAGCTTCGAAAGCTTTCAAGAGCAGGTTACTTTAAACTACGTTTTTACCTATTATTTTACATTTTACGTATCACAAATTGTATATTTTTATACTCAGAAAACTATTTTCTATCTTATAAAAATAAAATTAATATAAAAACTGACAATAAGTTACATTATAGAAATTTCGAGAATGTTCTCAGAAGTTTCCGGCTCTCCTATTGGTCGGCGCTATTTGGGACTCTAAACTCTAAATTGACCAATAAGAGATTAGATTAACACAATTCTATCAAGCAAACCTTATTATCTATTTAAATATTCAATATTAAACGATGTGTCTTAATTAACTATCTATACATACCTATAAGTCGTTATAGACTGGTAAACAATAGGGAACAATCTCTATGAAACAAAGTAATGCTATTCAAAAATAAGTCAAGTAAGTAGGTACATAAGTCTATATAGGTCTTAACTCTATTACCTATGTATCAAAACTATTTTCAAAAAACAAAGTATCTATCTAACCTATTTCAGAGATCTATCTATACGCCTATCGCCTATTTATTACTATTTATGAATCATAAAACACGTACTATCATGAGATTAATGTTAGAACAAAACGTCAACTATTATACCTAGTCTAGCCATAAATACAATAACAAATAAAAAAAATATTTTTTCTATTGCAAATAATATTTATTACTTTTACAGTATGTAAAGAAAGAAAAGAAAAGAAAAGAAAAATAATTTATTTGGCATGAACAATTAGGGAAAAAGACAAAGATATGTACAATAATTACAATAAACAAAAAGGTAAACAACAAACTAAAACAACAATGTTAGCTTAGGAACTAAAATAAATATGTAAAAAAAGTGCTTAAACAACTAAAAATTTGAGTATAACAAGAAAACAGCATACCCATGCCAAAAGGGTTGCCATCTCAGTATAAGTTGGGCTCAATAAGAACCCAACACTGGTTTTCAGTTGGCACCCTTGCAGTGACGTACGGACGGAAGCTACATAAATAAAAAAAAAATTATACAATTCATGGAAATTTGTAAATTAAGAGAGAGGAAAAAAGGAAAAATATAAAT
Organism: Spodoptera exigua; assembly: GCA_902829305.4. Classification (NCBI taxonomy): domain Eukaryota; kingdom Metazoa; phylum Arthropoda; class Insecta; order Lepidoptera; family Noctuidae; genus Spodoptera; species Spodoptera exigua. Next base: position 20,035,126 of record LR824601.2, on the reverse strand, counting down.
AATATTTATAAAATAAAAATAAACCCAATTAAAATATTACATATCATAAGCAACTAGCAAACCGTCATTATAAAAAAAAAATATCAGTAGTGTGTTGGTGAGTTTGTAAGTGATCGCGGAGTTATCAAAATTTGTGCAAAATGTCGTTATGTTCGTGAAACGAGTAATGGGTGTGGAATGTAACAAATCGACAATTGACTACCGAAGACATTGAAGGAATTTTAGGTAAGTTTTATGTCAAATAGAATAAGAATTAAATAAAAGAAATGTCAATACCGATTCCCTCACTGCCGATTTGTGACTTAATAATGAAGTCTTTGAGCTTCACTTTAAAACTATGCACACTTTGCAGGTTTCTGATTGGCGGAGGGATGTTATTCCAGCGTTTGGACGCTGCATATCGGAAACTTCCTCGAAAAGCAGCCGATTTGTGTTGCGGTATGGCCAGCTGTTGTGCGCACCGTCTACCCTCTCGCTGCCTATGAGCATTAACCCACGAGAGCCTCGAGTAAAGGTATGCCGGACACTTGTATTTGATGATGCCAAAGAGGAGACATGCAAGATGAAGCTTACGTCGTGATTTCATCTTTAAAAGGCTGTGTATGTAAGTTTAATACATAAATATAAAACAATTTAAAACATAAAAAGCTTATTCGAAGTGGTCTCCATTGGCTGCAATACAGTCCTTTAAACGTTGAGGCCAGTTATCAATAGAAGCACGCACTCTTTTCATGGGAAAATTCTTCACTGCCAATCGTATGGTTTGTTTTAGGGAGTCCAAATTTCATGACGTTTAGAGCAAGCCCTACTCTCTAAAACTGACCATAAATCATAATCCAGCGGATTAAGATCGGGACTAGACGACGGCCAGTCTTCAGCTCTGATGAAGTCGGAAACGTTAGTTTCCAACCAAGACTGCGTGGACCGAGCTTTATGACCCGGCGCCGAGTCTTGCTGGAAGGACCATTGTTGGTTATTGAACATGGTGTTGTTAAGGGGCTTAACCACCTTCTCAAGAATGGTATTTTGATACACTTGTGCCGATGTTTTGATACCTTTTTCGCAAAAGTATGGCTCAGTCACTTCGTCATAGCTAACACCCCACCAAACCATCACTGAAGTCGGATAATGCCCACGTTGCACTCTGTCGACTAATTGAGAAGCTTCCTTAGAGCTTTGAGCATAAATAGGATATTTTGTTTGTTAAAATGTTGCTCAATTGTAAAAATTTTCTCATCCGTAAACAAAATTTTTCTGTGACCTTCCTTTGCGTACCGCTTCAGTAGTTGTTTACATTTTATCACCCTATTCTTTTTTAAATTATCATTTAAAAAATGTCCAGTGCGTCTCTTATAGACTGCAAGTCCTAAGTCGTCTTTTAAAATACGCAACATGGTTCTAGGTGCTATCTTCATCTCCCGAGATAAAATCTATTGCTTTCGGACAGGATTTCTTCCAATTCTTTCCCTTACTGCTTTGACCACCTTTTACGACACTACGTGGACGGCCAGATACAACAAACAGAGGAGGTCTCATTGTACCTATTAATAGCCCGGTACACAAACATTTGACTAATGCCAAGCGTTTGGAGAGTTTTAAAAATTGCATTTGGCTCCATACCCACTTTGTGTAATGCAATCACAGCGATTCGGTTCTCTTTATCACCCCACTCCATTTTAATATCGCAAAATATTGAACAATTTATTGGCGCCAAAATAATAAAACACAATGAAAAGTTATATAAAAATGACAGATTCCAAATTCAAATGTAATATTTTGTTTATTTTTATTTGTAACAGTATTTATGGCCAGACTATGTAAATAACTTGTATCAAAGTAATAAGTACTAATATGTATGAACTTATCTCTAACAGTCTTATTAGGAACTATTAATTATAGCAAAACAAACCGATATCTAAACTATCTATATACAAGGGCTATGCCACTGTCCCTGCCGCGTAACATACGTACTATATTATTTTCTATTTATCGCTGTCCCGCACATTATTAACATCCACTTCTATACCCACGATGAAGTCGGAGGCACAGCTAATTTTATATTTTATGTACAGATTTTACCTGTCTACAGATTTATTATAAGTATTAGAATAAGATTGTCAAAAACTTATAATATGTTTTGTGGCGCACTTAAAATCATAATTACTTAATCGGTTTTTGTTAATAATAAATAAATAGCTGTTTCAATGTGCTGCTGTAAGTTTTCCTCAAAATTCTCTGTTTATTTTATTTCAATCAACTCTGTCTCTCCTTCAAACCTAAACTACTGAACCTATTTGGATAACATTTATCGGGAACTATGTGGGTAAAATAAAAAATCTGCCAGAACTCAGGACAGGGACGGGTATTCCACGCGGAGGAAGTCGCTGGCAGAAGCTAGTAATATTATAAAGCTGAAGAATTTTTTTAAACGACTTCAAAAATTTTACTTTGTTTAAAGTAATACATCTTTTCATTTAGTTAAATAGAAAATAATATTTAATAACTTTTATTTTATATTTTGAGGTCGGTGCCAAGTAAAACAATAATAGTGTAAAGAGAAAGGTCTTCCATCATCAGATTGACATCACCTGATTTCCTTATCATGGGGCTATTCTGGGACTATCTCCTTTCCAACAAAAAAATAATTATCAAAATCGGTTCATAAATAACAGAGATATCGGCGAACAAACATAAAAAGCATATTATATACGGTCGCATTGAGAACCATCCTCCTTTTTAACCGACTTCCAAAAAGGAGGATGGTTCTCAATTCGACCGTATACAGGGTGTAAAAAAACACTTAACGAAGCCGTTAACTACGCATACTGCAGTTCTAACTAAGTAACTTTACGCTAAAATTATCACTGGGAAACGACTTTTATATTTAGGTATCAAAAAAAAAAAAAAAATTATTGCGCGCAATGTAAAGCAAACGGGCTTCGTGTCATTGTGTGCATAAGTTCACAGCTTGGCATTAAAACGCTGTGATAAGTACGTAGGTCGACGTTTTACTTCGCAACAACAAAACAATACTGTAAAATAAAAATCCTACTGAGATGCACGATGTTTTTTGTGCGGGTCTGCATTTATTTATTACGTACATTACTGTTCGTAACTTCAAATGCGTAATTTATTCAGAAAAATCGAAAATTCAGGTAATGTTTGTTTGGAAAAACGTTTTGTAATAATACTTAGAATTCAATTGCCCGAAAAAAAAATTAAAAATGCATCTTTGACCTTCAATATCTCGAGAACCCGTGAGGTTCCAGCTATGGTCTTAAAGAAAAAAATAATGGGTAGAATACGTGGCTTTCGGCTTCGTTAAGTGTCTTTTTACACCCTGTATATGTTTTTTTTTTCGATTTTTATAATTATTTTTTTAATATATAATATTTATTAATGCCAGAGAAATCGAGGGAAACTTTCAAAAATTGTGGGGGCGGGCGAGTGGTGCTCTTGCATGTGGTTTTAGTAGGCTTTTGACAACGCTACAACTTGCCGATGTTCGAACTCGATCTGACGATGAAGTCGAAAGGCAGTCGAGGGAAGTCCTTGACTATTCCGACCAGTTACCTTGTGTTTAGGCTTGAATGATTCGTACTGGTGAGTGTCATTAAGGGTCTGATGATGAGAATTAAAAGGCGGAGCAAAGTGGTTTTCAAATTTTTTCATAGGATTTTAGGTTGATTTATGTATTGATGTTAACCTTACAGTAAGCAACTTTTGCTGTAATACAGTATTTTGTTATTAAAGGATTTATTGCCCAAATACCGTCTATAGATACGCCTTATCTCGGAGGTTCATCATGAACTTGATGTTGTCCCGTGATCTAAGGGAGGATTTTTTTCTTATTGTAAGCCGGCAATTATCCCTGTATGCACTATAAAAGTGCACCCAAGGACAATCCCCGGTTGATGCAGGACACTATTGTGAAATGTGCTATGCACTAGTGGATAAAAACTATGAAATTATTAATTAGGTTTAGATTCAATTTCTTCCTTGTTCTGGAAAGAATACTTAAGCTTATGTCCTTTGGCATAACATGATGCACAAAATGAATCACTTTAGTCAATACTTTAATTAATAATTTATGGGGAGGTAAAATAGTTGCAGAAGTAAGGTTACATATTACCTATATAGAAACGTAGTGTAAGAAAGTTTAAAACTAATAAAAGACTAGCACAACACAATTTTCATTAAAAATACTTATACACATATAACATGTGAAATAAATAATTGTCCGTTGGCTGTCAATTCCATCAGGACTTTTGGGGATTTGGATTAATTAGCTTTGGCAACCCTGGGTCCGCGGCAAACACGAGAGTTAGTTGGCCGACGGCACCGCTTGCATTAGCACATAATACGTGTCGTTGTTTATTCATTATTCTTACGTAATATATATAGTTCGTAATTGTTAAATAAATTAAATCACCATAAGTCTTAAAATTAGTATAATTGAACAGCACCTACAAGTCCACCCCTTCGAAGCAGTAAATAAGTTCTACGTTACCTGTGGAATAATAACGATGCTGTCGCGTCAGAATGTTTGTGTAAGACAGTGACAGCAACAATTTTATTCCTCAGATAACATTTATCTGAATATTGAAAAATTAAGCAGCAAAATGCCACTAAAATCTGATTTTAATTTATAATTTATTTTTTCCCTGACGGTTATTGTTAGGAAAACTTTCAAAGTGCCGTTCTTAGACAGCTTCACAATTTTGACACTAGAGGCGCTAGTTAGAATCTTAGTCTTTGCATCGCCAATCGACCAATGCACTTTTGTCACCATTAGTACAAGGCAAATTTATTTTTTAAGTTTATTTTTTTAGGTCGGTTTTTTTTATACTACAGATAAGCAAAAAATTCTATATTTATGAACCTACCCTTTATCTTGGTATAATAGATTGTTTTTTTAATAGGCGCTGGATGTTTTTTAAAAGGTGTCTTTTCAGGATACGTAGGAAGTGGAAGCATATCTCGCACTTTAAGCTCACGTGTATGCGTAAGCACTTATTCAGAGCATTTTTCGACTTATTCATTTGCTGTTTTATTCTCTATTATCTTATTTGGCTAGGTATAAGTTTTTTTTTTATTTTAGTGTTTAAGTTGTAGCTGTATAATAGTTAAATTAGTTTGGTTATGTGCTTTTCTCCAGATACCTTTTGTTTTGTCAGCTCACATCTCCCGCCCAGGGTAAGGTGAGAGAGATTGTCAGACTGTTACTTACTAAACGGGGTGTTCCCCCGTTCCTTCTCCTGCCGAGCCTAAGCCGCGGTAACTCATTGCGCTTAACCCCCAACCCCGTCTGAACATAGGAATGTTTACAATTGAGCAAAATTTTTACAAACAAAGTATAACCGACCGCATTTATGCTCAAAGCTCTAAGGAAGCTTCTGCAACAGAGTGCAACGTGGGCATTATCCGACTTCAGTGATGGTTTGGTGGGGTGTTAGCTATGAAGAAGTGACTGAGCCATACTTTTGCGAAAAAGGTATCGAAACATCGGCACAAGTGTATCAAAATACCATTCTTGAGAAGGTAGTTAAGCCCCTTAACAACACCATGTTCAATAACAAACAATGGTCCTTCCAGCAAGACTCGGCGCCGGGTCATAAAGCTCGGTCCACGCAGTCTTGGTTGGAAACTAACGTTTCCGACTTCATCAGAGCTGAAGACTGGCCGTCGTCTAGTCCCGATCTTAATCCGCTGGATTATGATTTATGGTCAGTTTTAGAGAGTAGGGCTTGCTCTAAACGTCATGAAATTTGGACTCTCTAAAACAAACCATACGATTGGCAGTGAAGAATTTTCCCATGGAAAGAGTGCGTGCTTCTATTGATAACTGGCCTCAACGTTTAAAGGACTGTTTGTTGCAGCCAGTGGAGACCACTTCGAATAAGCTTTTTATGGTTTAAATTGTTTTATATTTACGTATTAAACTTACATACTGTAAAAGTAATAAATGTTATTTGCAATATGGCTAGACTAGGTATACACAGAGTATATCATGCGCAAGGTACTGGACCAGTGTGATGGGGGGATATCGGTCGGGGGTCGAATGATATCAAACCTCAGATACGCCGACGACACTACTCTGGTTTCCTCACTTCCTGACATATATCACCTTCTCACACTTCTAGAACGTACCAGTCTCGAATTTGGTGGCTCGGGCGTGAGGAGGATAGCTCCCCCAAGCGCTCTGTCGCCTTTGCAAGCATCATTGCTTTCCAGTAAGAGGTTCACAGTTCCTCTCGCTACGCACCATGGTTTCGATTAAGACCGGGTCAATTTCTTATAGGCAACGATCTCATTAGTAATGACCATTAATAAAGCACAAGGCTCAACGCTATGTCGGGCCGGAGTACACTTGGAAAACATTGTTTTACGCCTATTCCCGGATATTCAGTGCCCAAAATCTAGCTGTTTTTTGACTCTCCAAGTTAAAACCTGTTATATAGATTACGATTCAATTTTGTTTAAAATCTCAACGTATCTTGGATTTTCTTGTGTGTCCTGGTTGCGTTTACAAACATACATATATTTCACATACACATCACACCCAGATCCGAAACAACAATTTGTGGATCACTCAAAGAGTTGTTCCGTGCGGGAATCGAGCCCGCGACACGTGGCATCAGTTGCCCCACCACCGCGCCGACCGTGCAGTCGCGCTATATCGCGCTTCTTATATTTTCACAACTCGCCTCGTTTTCTCTTATAAAGTTATTTTGGTTTTTATTTAAGTATTTTTTTGTGTGTGACTGGTCGGCAAACGAGCAAACGCATTACCTGATGGTGAGCAGTCAGCGCTGGCGCCGCCCATGGACATCCCCAACGACGGAGGAGTTACGAGTGCGGCGAACCAAAACGCTGTAGTTGTTTCAAGCAGCTTTTCTGTGAGGCCGTGGTATCACTACAGCCGAGCCGACCCATTCGTGCCGAAGCATGGCTCTCCCACACTTAAACCAAAAGACAAGATTCTCAGAATACTGAAAGGCGTAGTCACACGTTGTTTGGCCAAAGTGCTACGGTAGGTAGGTATGTGTAACGTCTGACGTCACCTTTCAGTATTCTGAAAATCTTGTTTTATACTTTTTCAGCGTTATTGTTTTGTCGTAGTTGGATTTTAGATTTTCTACTTTTTATTATTTGTTACACAAGCTGAGAGTAAAGTAATAATGTTTTCTTATAAACCATTCATACATTCTGTATAGTGTCTGGTGAAGGTGACCAAACTAGGCCAATCACTGCTGCACGCGCAGGTTCACATGGCGTGAACAGACGATGTCATCCTGACTGTGTCATGGGCCGAGGTCGCGGTGCCTCATTGCGCTTACCCCGCAACCCCGGCTGAACATCAGCTCTATAGGGCCCCGTCTGTGGTGGTCTATTGGCTCTTTGAGCGGAGACGGAAACCGGAAATTTTGAGGACACGGCGGTGCTCAGCCCAAGCAGGGCACTCCGCCACCTTATGCTCCACCGTGTCCTCTAGGGGGTCCTCATAATGACGACACTCGGGCGTTTTCCCTATGTTTCTCATTCGTTTTAAACGCTCTATAGTAAAGAGAAGTAAGTACTGCAAAGTTTGTGTTACGTAGGAGTTATGGACAAGGAGCGGGGGACTGCTCGTACAAAGCTGACATTCGTTCTCTCCTGCTCACTCACTCGCGGTCATTTAATGCACCTCGGCTGAAGGACCCTTCGTAAGAAAGCATATTAAGTATATTAAATGTGGGATGTGGTGGCATTTATGCACACAGGAAGTTAATGAGGAAAGGGAATAAAAATTAAAACAATAAATCAATAATAAAAGTGTTTATTAAATTAAAAACACAGACTACGAGTAATAAAACCACTGTCTGTGGATACGTCTCTATAGCGCAATGTTACATAAGGTATCATCGTGTACTAAAGTGTCGTGTGAGTGTAGACATGGGAGAGTAATGTACCTGTGGGTACAGCGTTGGTTACTAAACGATATCTAACTCTTGGCTCACTTATAATTAATTTTATTCTAGCAATTCACTAATGACTTTGGTAAATACCCTACTTACTGCAAGTATGACATTTGTCTACTGGGCACACAACCCTACTTAATGATCACTAATTATAATAAGTAGGTACTATGAACGACTACCTAGGTAAATATTTAGTAAAATCTTCGGTTCCGCGAACATTATACATTGCTTAAAACCTATCAAAAATCACCAACATCGTATGTCCGTAATACTTACTACAATATTAATATCGACATTACATACAAATTACCTAATTTATTTAGCATAGCAAATGACTTGCCCTTCGTGGGCGCAGCGACATTTCTTTCATAGTCTATGGGCTCAATTTAAATTATAATAAGATTATACAATTTAAGATTCCCTATTTTAAGGCTGTGAAAGCCTATTCGTGTTGTATCGAGTTTTTTATTTTTGTTTCGTTGATCAGCCGCAGCTTCAGCAATACTGAATTGAGAATAGAATAGGAAGACCTGGCGGAATTGAATGACATCAGGCTGCCAATGGATACAGTAGCTCTAAGATCAATTTAGAAAATGCTCAAGTTACGGCCCTTCTTCTTCTATCCTTCTATCCTTTGGGCAGATTGACCTACTCCAGACGGATGCTGAGCCATCGAGTACGAACACAATGTGCAAAGGTAGCTCTAGCATGGCAGTTGTGCACACAAGGAGCAGTTACACTAATTACATTTCTATGTAAATCAAATCGTAGGTCTCGGTAGCAGCAGAAAGCAACACTTGCAAAAGTAAATTTAATACGGGTGGAAGTGTTCAAAGCAATTTGTTTTTTTAAACGAAATCAATTCGCTTTGTTTTTTTTCTGCAAATCGACCTTAAGACAAGGCTTCCTTAACGACGGACAGGTATAATAATTTAGTTACATAGTTAACATTACATAAATATTACTGGATGTATATAGATGTTTTTCAAGAGAGCACAAACTCGTTCACCAGCCACGGACGTCGTCAACTGGACTGAATTATATGGAAAATGTATAATTACTACGCTGTCCTAATTTCAAATTGAAAAGCATTTTAACTGAAAATGAATAAAGGTTCTATTTTATGCATTTATATTACGTTGAAAGCATTTTATACAATATAATGTTATGATAAGTTCGATTTTGTGAAGCCGTACCGGTGCGACTTGACAAAATCAGAGGGATGGCAACAATCGAGAAGAATCAAGATGTATTTGAAACTAACATAACTGCCCATGGAACTTATAATTAACACGTTTCTTTCCATGCAGAGCACGGAGTATTGAGAGAGCATATTTGTGTTTTTGTAGGAAAGGAATGGCGCACGGCCGGCAGAGCCGTCAGCGGCGCGCTGCAGAACTCGCCAATACTTTGTAGAGAGCATGACTTGTGTCCAATTCAATTTTTGCAGAAAGTGACACTGGCGAATGTGACGTTTCTGTAGACTTTAACGCCAATGCTAACTTGGCATCGGCATCGTACGTATCTGAGCAAACAGACCATAGCTACATTGATTGTAGTGAGTCTAACTGATGGATAGACGAGGCACTGTCAGGAGAATAGCTACCTGATTATCTACTGTTTACGTTTTCGAGGCCCTCACGGTGCTGTACCGAGCAGACGGCTTATGGGAGAAGTATTGTTGACTCGTACATTGTTGAAGGCTGTCATTATAACCTTGATGTGGACAGCTAGGTACTATATGACTGCAAAGTTCGCGAGTTGTTTCTCGGGTACAAAAAACAAATGCCAGTTAACAGGACTAAATCCAAGACACCACATTTAGAAAGTATATATGTACAAATAGATGATATACTTATATATTGATGTTACTGGTAGTACGTGTGGACTGAGCTGGATGATGTCGGTGGTGGGCCCGGCGTCGGTACGGACGCTGGCGACGGTAGGGTCGGCAGCGGGGTTGGTGGCGGTGAAGAGTACACCTTACGTTCAGGTGGTAGAGCAGGAAGGGGCGAAGACAGCCCAAAGCCTCCCAGACTGCTGATGGAGGAGCCACCAGACAGCATCTGGCCATGCACGCCTCTCATCCCAGCAAACATCGGCGCTGAGCCTGTAAAGCAATAATACTGTATCAAAAAAGGCATTAGCTATGGGAGGCATCGGTTCGCCATGATTATGCTGCACACACAACATTACACTCTTGACTTATACATAAATATGGAGGTAAGCAAACATATCGAGCAGTGCTCGTCGCTCAACATCGTATATACCGACCACAAAAGTGTGTCTATAGCAATAGAACAAAATCGAAGTATACATAAAATTTGTTATTAATCGTCTCATTTTTATGGGTACATCTCCAATGGGTAAATAATAATACCCCATTGCTTACGTCCATAGATAGAGTGGTACGGGTCTAACTAATAGGTAAGTATTACAGATATTTCATGAAACCTATTATACATTATATTATATTTTATAAAGAGTCGCGTCGAGCGCGGCACCCGTTTACCGCGTTACACAAAAATAATCCTTATGGCATGATTCAGTGTTCACATGCGATAGCGCGATGGCTTATTATACGAACTGCTAAGCTATCAGGAGTTATACGTGCTATTGTGAGTTAACCATAAAATAAAGACATATGTTGTATTGCAATATCTTTTAAGATAATTTTATGTAGAATATTTCCATCATACATAATTTCTATGTAACTTTACCCATTAAGGTTACACACGCGACGGAAACTTACAAAAGGGAGTGTCTTCTCCCGTTTCTCAACATTTTCCCTCTCTGCTGTGCTCCTTTTATTTGAAGCGTGATGAAAAGTATCCCATAACCTGCCCAGGAGTATAAAGAATAATTGTACCAAGCTTTGTTAAAATCTGTCCAGTAGTTTTTGTTTCTATGAGGAACATACAGACAGACAAAAATTTTACTGATTGCATTTTTGGCATCAGTATCGATCACTTATCACTTTATTTATTAAAATATATTTAATGTACAGAATTGACCTCTCTACAGATATATTATAAGTATAGATAGATAGGTAAACGTGCTTAATTCGTACGTCGTCTATATTTCGGCTTGGGTAATAGTTACTAGCGCCTCTGGTGGCATAAAATGTAAATAATAGTCGGCCTTATTGCCATGTGACAAAAAACACCTGTTACGTTGCTGCCGACTAAAATATTGAACAGGTCAGTTTTTTATTACTTTTTATCTAACTATTTCGCATACTTAACAAGAACTGTCTTCCAAGTAGGTATACCGTTCATAAGTTGTTTTACTGTTTATTATACATTGAAGCACATATATTTCACTCATTAAAGCCGGCTTGTTCGTTGACAGTTTTTTTGCGGCAAATTTGAAATTCATTTGATACTTTTGCCTAATCCGTACTCGCAGTTACTTCTTAAAACGTACCGGTACGATTTAGAAAAACGATTTTTAATTTCACAGTAAATATTAACTTATTACTTGATAATTCTTTATTATTATTTTTATTTAATCATTTCCAATTATTTTTGTTAATTTTGTAGGGCAACATGTCAAAAAATACATATAAATCTTTAGTCATTATAACTCGTTAGTACAGGAAGTGTATATAAACAAGAGCTCGAAATAAAGATAGAAGAAACCAAGAAGAAGACAGTAATATCACATTTTATGCGATAACTTGTGTTATTCTCGAAGAACAAGATTCGAGATTGGTTGCAACTGTTGCCACATACCTACACGTACAATTCTCACATTGCAAGTTGAATTATAGAAAAAAAACTCCTAGCAATAATAAAATAGAGATATCGTTTCTTTATAATATATGCAACTGAAAACATATGCCGTTTTGTGGCCAAAAAGGGCGCCAAAGCTAGTTGTGTATGTGTGTGTAACTTTCAGCAGCCTAGGTGAGTGTTCAGCACCTACGCTGCGCAGAGTTCGCCGAGTGTCCGGGCGAGAGCGGCGGCGGCAACTGCTGCGCGTGCGCGACACGGCAGCGTATAATTATAACGGCCGCTTAGTCTCTCTAATTTACTTTTTGAAGACAGGCAACAGCATTCCTATTTAGCCAAGATTAGTGTACCGATCTCGTCACCAATGAGTTTGAGATTAAGTACTGATAACTAGTCGTCCAATATAATTCCTGAATCCTAGAACTGTGTCGAATTAATTCGGTTCCTCGGCCAGTTTACACTTTTGTTTCTTTGTGAAGCAAGCCGGCAATACACAGCGAGTGTGCGTGGGATGCAACCTAACATATTGCAATGACTATATTTTTATATAAAACAAATATTTCAGCTGAAAAACAGACTCAAAAAAACAGGCGAAAAAAATCCATGCAACCTCAAATATATGACAGCCCGATCACGTAAAAAATGCTGGTCGCGTCGCGGAGGGCCAACATCCTGGTGATGCTGGCATCGAACCTGCTGGCCGGCTCATCGCCTACTGATTGCACGCTGACATGCAGCACCGGCCCGAAACTCCACCGCGTCGGATTAATTCGTGGCGGTATAAGTTCCAGCGCGATCTCATGTCATAGTGGAAGCAATGTCTGTTGCAACCGAGGACCGGCCACGCTGTTACGGCAGCTAGCAGCGGCTCTTTTGAGGAGTTGCTAGCGAGGCGCCCAGCCGACGTGTCCTTCTTCTGTGAAGCAGGGATCGTTGCAAATAAGAAGCAGAGCCCTTGCGGGAACTATTCTCGTCGTGACCGAGCCGCTGCAGTGGGAGACAATCTCTGGTTTCCGGCACCGGCACCGGCAGACCCGAGCGAACGGCGAATAGTGTTCCACGCGCGCCTCAATAAGCCAATAGACCACTACAAACTGGACCCAACAGAGTCGATGTTAAGAAGGTTTTGCGGGCCAAGCGCAATATAAAGTCCAAATTAGCAAGCACAGAATAATCGCGAGACCTCACATCGGTTGTCGGCTAGCACAAAGTCCGTGGAAGAAATAAGCAGTAACGGCAGCGACCGCTGACAACGCGTCGATGAAATAATTGTGAAGGCGGCGAGCGTGGATCCGGCGGCCGCCTGCCGCTCGTCCGTTGGCGGCCGCGAGCTCGCCGCGCCGGCTAATCGCCGTAATGTAAACACACTAGCAACTGCTTCCAATTGGGCCGGTTTTGGGAACCAAATTTTACTTCGCCAGATATATTGCTGCATTACAAGAGTATCCCAGTTTCGCGATTACGTTTCCAAGAAGTTTATGGAAAGCTGGATATAAATTCCGGAGCGAAATTGTTTGATGACGACATTGATCATTACACTCTGTTGAGTGAGCCAACAGAAGATTATAGACACAGTTCGACGGTACATTTCAGGAATAAACAAGTTGCAATGATGCCGTTTCTAGGAATACTAGTTTTATATAATTGTAAATATTATTTATGAAAAATAAAAGTGTTGGTTAACTCTCTGCAGAGCTCTCTTTCGTGAGCTAACATTCCGGTACTTGTCATCGCTTTGTAAAGGCCATAGATCACGCCAGGGAGGGGCCCCGTCGATGGGATAAATTGCTCTCAAGTTGGCAGGCGACGAGAGATGTTCGCCGGCGCAGCGGCCGCCGACACCGAGCTACTTTAACAGTTTACCAGAGATTTATCACCAGCATTACGTAAGTGGCTCGCGCAGGTACATACACAACAAATCGCATAACTCGCACAGCATTTGCACACTCAAATTGTAATTTAATTCACAAAATGTTATATTTTCGCCAGCGAATTATGTGAATCCTGAATGCCGGAAGTTTATGATGGTAATCAAAATATTTTTATGTCATTGAAGCAATAAAAGTGGATAATTCATTTTATATTAGTCAGTGCATGTTTCCCTAATTACATTCGTTTACGACGCCTCGGATTTGTGTGAGTGCGACGGTGTTTGGGCCGAGGGTGAATGGTTGGGTCGCAGGCATTAAGGATTCACGAAGACGCAATATTCCAGACAACATGAAATAAATGTCAAGTGATCTGATTGATACTGTGTACTTACATCGCACGTGTCGAGTACATCAGAGCACTTGGAATACATGGCATACAATTCGCGGGAACTAGCGACCAAAACATTAGTACCTGGTTGTACAACACCGGGGAACCACAATGTCTCATGCGACAACCGGTGAAAGGTATTCTGGTATTGCGCCAACGATCCTCCCTAAAGCAAGGAAAATGTATGTTTTGTATTATCCAACAGACAACGCGTGCAACTACAGAATGTAATCACAATTACAATCTTATATGACAATAGCAATGTGAGTTACTCATTTTATCGCTGGAATAAACTAGTTTTGTTTGTGGTATAATTTTATTGAAGCCAGGAAGTATAAGCTCAATAAAAGAATACGTTTTACTAGTAATCGTTCTCGTACAACTTTCGAAACAAAAAATCCGCCATTACCTAGGCATCTATGTGTTTGCCGGCCAACATCTGACGCTTGTAAAAAGCTACAAATTTTTTACGCAAAAAAAGGGTCAACGTTGCCATATGAAAGGGTTAACTTTTTTATCTGCAGAGCAACTGAAGGATGATCTGGTTTTTACTTTTTTTCGATTGTATGTTATGGTAGGAGGGCGCTAAATCTGTTAACATAGAGAGACCACCCATCAACCAAGATGTGACCAATGTTCATTACTGCTTCTACATAAATGGAACTGTTGTTCATTGTTGTTGTTACATGGCTCTATACTTTTTAAATAAGTTATTCCAAAATCCGCCAATTAATAAATATGCTCCTATGCGTTTGATATAAAAGCATTTTTTGCCGAGTTTTTGTGAACGTTACGTTACTAGGTGTGGAAAGCTCAACTAGTTTGATGTCACACCTCTCACTCGTCTTGATGCGCGTGCGCGTCGCTGCTTGTCTCTAGTGAGTAATTGTTTATTTTTAATAAATTAAATTAACTACATATAAGTACACCCAACACCCTTAAATGACCAATTCTTGTATAGTTATGTATATGTAGGTAGGTATATGATATATTACGTAGCAATTTTGAGTGTTTTTATGTAAACAGTTTCGGGTCGAATAAACGTAGCTCGGTTCTCCGAGTATGTATGTATGTAGGTAAAACATGCAGTCCACATTTTGATATTGAAAAGGTACTTGCATGTACTCAACACGTACCTATTCCACGCGCATACTTACCCAACCCGGCCAAACCGTATAGGAAGCAACTTGCTTGTAATTGTCTAACCTTAAGAAATCATCAGAAGGAGGATGTTGTTGTGTGTGTGTGTGTGTGTGTGTGTGTGTGTGTGTGTGTGTGTGTGTGTGTGTGTGTGTGTGTGTGTGTGTGTGTGTGTGTGTGTGTGTGTGTGTGTGTGTGTGTGTATGTGTGTGTGTGTGTGCCTCCATCACGTTTCCCACTTATACATTATTGGCCAATTAGAATGAAGGCATTGCAACATGAAAGTGTGGAGCTGAGCTGTGTAGTGCGTGTGCTGACGTAGCGAAACTGGCAAGCGACTTGCAGCTGCAAGTGCAATAATTAATTATTTACGAAGTGCACGCGCGGTGTGAGGCGTCTGTGTGGTCTCTTTCTAAAACGGTGGCTACATTAGCCCCTTGCGAGGATTCACCTCTCTCTGTAAAGTTGTCGAGAGATCGATTTCGTTTCGGACCGCACACATCGCGTCCAATGCATCGATCTGTGTCAATTACTCGAGTTATTTATATCGAATACAAATAGTACAATAACGTGCATGAGTTCCGTACAGATACAACAGCTGTACCAGTCGCCGGAAGACGATTCCAATTAGTATTATTGTATGTGATCAACTGTACTATGTTAATTGTATAAATACGTTACGTAATTAACGTCTGATTATCAGAACAAAAAGAAAGAAACAAAGATGCCTGGAAAATCAGAGAGTGACATTTTGTTGATTAAGTGTTAAAAGTGTAAGTAACGTATTAACTTCTCATCTCCACATATTAAGAAAACAGATCAATCTATACTACTATTATAAAGAGGTAAAATTTGTAAGTATGTAGGGGGTAATCTTTGGAACCGCTCGCGCTGGTCAGATTGCCGAAATTCTTTCACTTGTAGTGCTAGTTCTGAGTGCTATAAAACTATAAAACGCTATAAAACGCTACGATTACTTGAAGCCGAGCAGCGGGTGAAACTAAAAATGCCGTACAACGTGTCTGCCGGCAACAGGTACAGCAGAAGTATGCGTCCATTAGCACAATCCGAGGTGACTAATGCCACGTTACTTGCTTCGGAGAATAACATAAGTAATTGCAACAATCTCCAGCCAGGCAGGGTCTCCGCACTACTCAGCAGGCAGCGCTCGCTGCTGTCCGCTGAACTACAACTTCCAAACAGATGTCAGTCGCGTAAATGAAAAACCGGTCATAAAGTGCGCACCGTAGTCGAGCACAAACAGACTATCAAGGTTGTCGTTCTTAAAAATCATTCTCGATTTTTTATGAAAGCAACGTTAGAGTTCAGATATTTTTGAAATACCTATTGCATTTGTAAAGATCAAACGGTTCGAACAAACGGGCGCTCGTGTAAACACATCATACTCGGAGCCGACTACGGCCAAACGCGCCATCATCACACGTTAACTAAAATACATCCAGCACGCTCGCTCACTCAACTTTTATATTTTTATGTCCGTCTTGTGTTCAGGCAAAGTGTGCGCCTGCGCCTATTGCATATGCCTCCCTACTTGCGACACTACAGATACTGGATATACATTCTTTACAAACTTATACCGAAGGAAACATACATATACTACTACTACGATTTTGGTGAGTATTTCATCTCCGTTACGTCGAAACAATAATACAAGTGAATGCAGCAGCGTCATTCTGTAACACTTCATTCTAAATTTCGAATCTGAATCCGCTGTGAGTATTAGTACACTAGCGCTACACCTGCGAGTTGAACTAAATTGACAGCAACATTTTGATAGATAAAGTATGAGATGACGTTAAAAATGGCATTCTAAAATTTAATTTACCCGTCACTTCGACGCTCACTTCGCACTCGAACACGATTCAAAATCAAACAAATTTTATAGAATCGACGTGCAGGCAAGCGATAACTCAAATATAATAATATTCGCCGGGGTTGCGGGGTAAGCGCAATGAGGCACCGCGACCTCGGCCCAGAGCAGGAGAAGGAAGAAGGAGGAGGCATATTGCACAGTCAGTAAAGGGAAATTCATCAATTGACTCCTCAGGGCGAGGCGAGAGGAGTGTCAGATACCCTGTTGGGCCCCAGCTGGAGTAGTCCACTATTCGCCTGCAGTAGTGGCTGGGGTGTGAGGAGGATAGTTTCCTCACGCACTCCCACGACCATCACTGCTTCGCAGCAAAAGGAGACGGCTTCCCAGTTCCTCTCACTAAGCACCATGACCTTGACTAAGGGGTGTAGTATCAGCTCGCCCCCTGGATCTTGCCCCTTCCGATTAAAATGTTCCACTCGCCCCGTTTTTTATTAATTTGGAGTTGTGGTTCGCCCCTTATGAAAACCCTTACGGGGCGAGTGAAAAATTTAACAATTAAATAATTATTTTGATGCATCGACTCGCCCCTTACGGCATTCACTTTGAAATTTAACTAAAAAAGGTATATTCAGAAAAATGTATAGTAAACAAAACTGGTAAGTAATTTAACCACTTGTGATAGTTTTATTACCTGGCTTACCTACTGTAACAAAAGGGACCTTTTATGGGACCATTATTGAAGTTTTAAGAAAAAATATTCATTTAAATATTTTATAAACTTGGAGTTCTGACAGTACTTTTAACTAACCAACAATCGGGGGCGAGTTGGAGTATCTAATAATATAATTTAAGGAGCGAGTTGATGCACTGAGGCAATCAGGGGCGAGATCCAAGGGGCGAGCTGAGCCTACACCGACTAAGGCCGGACACGAGAGTTCGCCGCCGCCGACCACTTCCCTGACCCCCGCGGAGACGGCTGCGGAGCTCAGCCCAAGCAGCGCAGGGCACCGTGTCCTCTGGGTGGTCCTCACAATGTCCTCTCGCCGGTACCGAAACAGGTGTCTAGAGAAGCTTCCGTATGCGGTAAGCACCTGCTTCAGGCGGAGGATGACCCGGGGGGCTCCATCGTGAGAAAACTTTAAACATTCATATATGCCCTATATTACCGTTTAAGGTTTTTCCGACGTAAGTAAAATATTTAACCAATTATTGTTTGGATCTCTTACATATTATCTGCGAGTTAAAAGACTGAATATCGATCAGTGCAGCTTATATTATATTACTCGTATATACTGTATAGGTAAAGTAGTGCCTACATGTAAATGCTCTGATTACTGTCTGCCGTCATGCATACTTTTGTCTCAGGCAAATAGTAACAATTTAATTATTATCACTCTGTTTCTTTAGGCACCTACGTTAATTTAAAGATCTCATAATTGTTTTATGACTAAATTAATAATTAAATTGTTTTGTGACCATTTTTATGACCGACCTATTAACTAATAAATCTGCCGCATTGATTAATTTAACAAGTTTAAATAAATCGGAACTGTATATCTTCGTTACTTTAATCATGAATTCCTACTCTGGTTATTATGATGACGTACAGCGAGCAAATAAAACTATTTGAAGTGTATCTAGCACGCGCTGGTTTGCCCGAGCTGTGTTGCACCACTGCTTGCCCTTTGGGAATTGAGCTCACACTTCTCACACAGCTCTTCTAACACGGAGAAGGTTTGAGCATTAATCACCACGCTTGCTCAATGCGGGTTGGCAATTTCAAACTTGTAACTAATTAGAAATTATAAGTCCAGGTGTCCTCACGATGTTTACCTTCACATATATATCGACTGCCGCTACGAACAGTATCGAATCTGCAAAACACATACTTTACAAGAGAGCAGTTCAAAGTTATATTTTGACCTCCAATCAAAAATTATAATAATGTTATAAAACTTATATTCTTAAAAGATAGCTAATTTCATGTGTTTCTGTTTGCCTAGACTTGGTTTAAATAATAAACGTAAATTGTATATAAAATTCACATTCGATGATATACCATGTCAAAAAAAACTGCAATATCATCGAAAGTGGCATATTCAATAGTATTCACGGTTCATAAAATTATAGAAAATATCGAATCTGCCTGTTTCGATGATATTCTTTGACAATTCATGTAAGAAAAAAAAATATTGCTACACTTTCGATAGGTAGCTTATTTGCAATTTATGATAATAGTGGACTTTTGACGCAGAAAGAGGCATATTAAAATTAAACGCTAGTTTGGTAATTTAAAATACACATATTTATTAATATAAAACATAAAAACTAGTCATCTTACCATGAGATCAATCATGAGTAACATTATTTATTTAAAGAAAACTAAACAAACTGTTCATCACAGAATTAAATCACACACATCTTAAATCTTAATAAATGAAATCTTTTAACGACACATTAGTGTTCATAGGTACCTAATGTATAATGAGATTATTAAGTCTTATGTAAATTAATTAATCTTACCGTGTAACACAACTGTGCCTGTCTATATTAATCAGTCACTATATTCAGTCTCGTTAATAGAAACATCTTTAATGGTAGGTATATAAAAATTAAATAAAAACCCCTCAATTTGGTATTTTAACAAAACATAAATTCTAATAAACACTTAATATCTACTAAAAAAATAAACTGTAAAAAAATAAAGTCTCATCTAAAATCTAATCATCTTCATCACTCCCCGAAACATTTTCACTTTGAACCTTTTTAAGATTTTTAAAAAAGGCATGATATTGTCTAGGGATATGTCCTGCTTCACAAAGTTGTATAAGATCTTTATATTTAGCTTCCGGAATTGGTAAAGTATCGGAATATAATGGTTTCAGTGCGTCGTTGCAGTAATCTACAACTGTTTTTTTGTTGCGACGTGTCTGAACTAAGGTATTTAATTTAAAGTAATCACCCTCCAAATCATATTTGTATAAAATAATGTCTGGTTCAGATCTCTTCACACAAACTTCCTTGATATTATTCCATTTGACGTCATGATTCGAAGTGTTTTTCTTAAAATTTCTGTTTTGCAATAGTTCTTTCAAGTCGTACAGCATGTCTTGAGACACTTCAATGACGTTATATGGCTCATTATTTGTTTTGGCCCAGCAAACCAAAGCATACCATTGATCGGGTGTATATATTATT